>VCRD01004880.1:5166-20002 GCA_006783055.1 Trinorchestia longiramus
GACGTGCAGACGCAATGACGTGCAGACGCAATGACGTGCAGACGCAATGACGTGCAGACGCAATGACGTGCAGACGCAATGACGTGCAGACGCAATGACGTGCAGACGCAATGACGTGCAGACGCAATGACGTGCTAAGCTACGAAAAAAACTACATCTTTATGGTGATACCGACAACTTTGGACAAGTAAGGAATGCATGAATTATATAGATTGAGGTAACACAAATGATCGTAAAGTAAGAAATTTTCAATTAAATATCATTACATGAATCAAAACAGTTCCTATTCATATAACAATGGTGTACAGATACATAATGACGAAATATCCAAAGAAAGATCAGATGTAAAGAATCTAAAATATGCTTTTCGATTTTTAGGGCGAAAAAAGTCATGACACCCAAAACGAAATTATACATAATAATCATTGAATACTTTGTAGCACAGCCATTATTTACTTCAACAACAACCAAGCTCTTCTTTTAGTTCTCAATTGATGATTTGCAAATGCTTGTTAGTGTTTAATTCCATTCTTCTTCTCATTTGCTTTTAAGATCCAGGATGTTTGTTAGAACTCTCAATTGAATTTAAATATTTAACTAACGCCATAAATTCTGTATTGAGCACAAGCTCTCACCAGCATGTTTTCACGAAGAGATAAGTCCAACACAACTACACGCTGTTCATTGGCTTCCATGGATTGTTCGTTTAGTAACAATGGTCTAGATGAATGGAAATTTTCTCACAACTCTTTTCGAGTAATCATTCAATTTTGTTTAGCTATATATAGTTATCTCCTCGAAGATCTGAGAGAAATCATGCTTGGAGCACCAGCTCATCATATGGCTTTCAACAGTTGTTATTTTCTTGTACCTCGTGATAAATGAGCAACAGTAGTAAATAAAATATTTATGTTTTGTGACATTTTCCTGTAGTTTTTTACCTTCTTTCCGTAATTTAACTATCAGTTCTTTTTTTTTGTGAATTCGTTAGTTATTCAGGTTTTGCCATAAGGATAACCGTATTGTACAAAGTACCAACGCAGAACATTTAGTTTACGGTTGTAGGTTGAACAGCTACTGGTTACACCGTTGAAACAATGAAGACCATTCTGTTGGAACAATCCTGAAACTTCATACAATGTAAGAGTTTTAAGAGTCCAACGAGCGCACATTCTCACCGAGACAGGCTTAAGAAAATTAGTGTTCATGCTGCCTCCTGTACCGTACCACACTTGCCTCCTGTACCGTACCACACTTGCGTCCTGTACCGTACCACACTTGCCTCCTGTACCGTACCACACTTGCGTCCTGTACCGTACCACACTTGCCTCCTGTACCGTACCACACTTGCCTCCTGTACAGAACCACACTGCTGTTTCCACTCTCACCCACTTTCTTTTCTACTGCCTCTCACTCATAAGTGGTAGTGTCGTTCTAAATACACGGTAGCCAATAATTAACGTTGCACTTTTCAGAGCCCTATCGTATTACACTAACAAATGTATACTAATGCAAAAAATTAAAAATTCTTACTAAATAAATAATAGTTGAAACTAAAACATCTCATTGAATACGTCTACATCGTTGACAAGCTCAAAGCGCTTAAAGAATGACGTGCACGAGTCACGAATAAAATTTTGAGGGATCTTAGCCCATTTTGTTTTGAGACTTGACTTCAGAGTTCCAAATTTTTGTCATATGTTTCTCAAACTCAACTCTCCAGCATACCATAATCGAGGGAATGCAGGTCTGACGATGAAAGTCATGCCTCCTTTGAAATAAAGTGCATTTGAAGCCAACCACTCTTGCGTTTCTTCGCTCCATGAGAGGGTGCATAGTCGTGCTGAAATGACCACTGGTGTTTTTGGAAATTAATTTTAGCCCAAGGGAATGCAAGAATGTAGCGCATATTTTTTCAGTTGAAACCATCACTGACGCTGCTCCTTGTCTTCAAGTAATTGCTCAGGTATCCATTTCACCAGTTTCACACCAAAATCGATCATTTTGAATATTAAGTTTTTCCGTCACTGAATACAAAGTTCAATAGCGTATCTTCGCAGATACAAGAGAGCAGGGAGCAAGACACTTGTCTGCAGTTTTTATAGATAGCAGCTGTTCCTTTTGATAGTTTTAGGGAAAAATTTTCAAGTCATTAGGGAAAATGGTAGACATGGTTCCGACGGAAACATTCCCATCTTTTACCATGTTTCTAAGGGATCTCTTTGGATTGCTTTTGAGATTTTTTCTTGTGGGTTTCCCCAATTTTGTGCTACTGGCAATTCAAGGACGACCTTTTCCAAGCCTATTCTTTACTTGTCCAGTTTCGTTGAACCCCGTTACCGTTCTCCAGACGAGGATTTTTTAAAATTATAAAGTTTCGTTATTACTTGTTGGAGATTTTCTATTCTTTCGTGTGCATTTGTGGGTATTAAAAGAAATATTATGCCTCGAAAACATATGATTTCTTTAATACACAAAAATTACAAAACACGGAACATTGGTGTAAATAATTGATTTTACAATTAAATATAATGATAATCATTGATGGCCCTGTAGAAATGTTCAGGCACAAAGGTTGAAGCAGATCTCTACTGCCACCTCGGCCCAGAAGAAGAGTGACCAACACATCTCGGCCTCGCAACGGGCGGTTAGCCAACTAAAAGCCTAACGTCATCCAAGGCCGACTGTTAATGCCAGCCATCGCCGCTGGTCATGGCTGTCTGGCACTTAAACCTGCGAGTGAAATTAAACGAGTAAGAAAGTGGATTTTAGACTCGTATCTTGAACGAAGAAAGAAGATCCCTGAGGGCAGGTAAGATTCAAAACGGTCAGACTTCGTCTTTGGCTGCGGCAAGTTCTTGAGTTGTGTTGGTGCTCGCATGTAAGCACTCTAAGTCCTGATTTGTTTTCGAGGTATTCTTCCTTTATCCTTTACCTAAAAAGCTATATCCTACATGAAATTAGGGTGAGTCTCTGGTAAACGGTGCACAATTACACAACTCTTCATTATTTGTGGAGTTTCCCTCATCTGTTATCTGACGGGTATACCTCCCTATTGACGCACAAGCCAATGGTGGAGATGTTAAACTCTTGCAGACATGGCAGCACTCGCAATTTCAGCAAAAATTCCAATTACCGTGTACACGCTATTGCTTCGATTAAACTTGTTAAAAAAGAAAAAACACTCTTCTTCTTCTTCTAAAAAATGCTCAGTACTTCCTTCATATAAAGATCCATAAAACTAATAAACGTCCAAGGAACTCAGAGTCAACAGGTATTTTTCATCAGAAAATGGTAACAGCCGTGTCTGAGAGTATATAAAAACTATAAACTTCTTTTATTTCACTCTTCTCTCGTTAGATCGTCAATTGAAAAATATGAATGAAGTTTCAATCGAAAAATATAAATGAAGTTGCATTGGTTGTTGCTGAAATGATTGCAGTAGAGTCTTGATGATCACTATTTTGATTCCTAGTTCAAGTTGCTCAAATGCTGGGAAAAAAAATTTCAGATTTCATTCAGAAATGCATTTGGTGATGTCCAAATTTGTTTCCAGACATCACCAATTCAACTTGTTCAGTTTAGCTATGGAGTGTACGGTGCGGAGCTCATTATGTGTTCATCATATCCGAAGGATTCTCCTAGTTGAACGAAGATACGTGACCTTACAAACGTCAAACTTTCTTATTATGTCTACATATTAAAGAATCTAGCTTGTTATTTACGGCTTCACCGGCAATAAACCAGCGAAACATCAGTGTCAGAATGAGCTACGTTTCTAAGACTGTTCGTACATTGTATCATTATGAACCAGAATTCCTGTAGAGTCCATCTTGTGGGCATGTACAATATATGGATGGTATATATTGGATGGCATATATATATATATATATATATATATATATATATATATATATTGGATGGCATATGTGTGTGTGTGTGTGGGGTATGTATGTGAACAACGCATGTACAGTATAGGTCGAATACAGTACGTATACGTACATGTTGAGTCGATATTTACAGTACGTACAGAATGCAAAGTTAAATCAACTGATAGTCTATCGTTGCCTAGAGAGTGTTCAGAAGCGATAGTTGTTTACTGCAGAAGCATCGTTACAAGAACCTGCACTCGCAAATATAAGTAAATGATCTCATCCTTTCAGGACTAAAGAATTACGAAACGTCAGGGCATCGAAGCACTGTTCATAAAGTTACGTTTATTCTGATGAATAACAATCTCAATTGAATTTGAAATTAATCATAGATAAAGTTTTTTCTCATTTTCAGAGAATGCATAGTTTTTTGCACCATCTAAACACAAATAGAAAGAAATTCCTAGCGCAGAGAGATATTATGTTATTTACACCCAAGTGTTATATTTTAGTGGTAACATACAGCTATACAACTGCAGTATTATGACTTTTTCTTCCTTGGAAATCAGTTATTACTCTCGTTCGCAACCAAAATTTGTAAGCTTTTCTTTCGGTATATAAATATTTGGATATGTATTCCAAAAAGGTTCTTCTCTAAAAATATTCCCATTAAGAACAAAATCGAGGAGTTAGGTTTAATATATTCCCATTCCCAGGCTCCGGAATGCCTTGGTGACGACGCCATTCCCGGAGGAACTTCAACGCCGCATCTGATTCCTGTAGACCACGTGACCTGCTTTCCAGCTCTGCTCCAACTCAAACCGTTCTTTCATTTTACTCAATTTATGTACATGTACTATCAAATTGACGAATATGAAGTGAGACCATTGAATAACGCGTTCAATAATATAGTATGTAGTGCTCAGGGTAATGCAGCGCATGTTAATTTACGTTGAAGTGAAAAGGAAAATGTGAGTGAAACTGTGCTGTAAGAGACGTATATTACTTCATACTGGGTGAATTATTTAAAACTGCGTAATAAAAACGCCTAAACTGGTTAATCTGTCGCTTTTCTTCCCTTCAGCGTTTTTGTAACATTTCCTCAAGCTGTAATAGAAGCAGTTGACTGAAGCCTTCACTCACAGTACTGAGTTTATTTAACATACATCATACACTGGACCGTACACTGTACAAAAGTCTTTCGAAAACTTTTTATTATTTTAAAGTCTTGAAAAAATTGGAAAATATCACGTCTTGAAGTGTGGCAAGAAATGTTGAGTGTTCAATATGCTCATAAGAGACTTGAATGTTTAGGCTCAGTGAATAAAAACATGGATACATATTTTGCCGTTTGTAAAAACAAAGTGAGAGATTAAATATAAATTTAGTTAAAAAATATTGAAAACACAAATCCACTGAGTACTACTCAATTAGCGTGCACTACGCAGTAAGTGTGCTCTACTCAATTAGCGTGCACTACTCAATTAGCATGTACTACTCCATTAGTGTGCACTACTCAATTAGCGTGCACTACTCAATTAGCGTGTAATACTCAATTAGTGTGCACTACTCAATTAGCGTGCACTACTCAATTAGCGTGTAATACTCAATTAGTGTGCACTACTCAATTAGCGTGCACTACTCAATTAGCGTGTAATACTCAATTAGTGTGCACTACTCAATTAGCGTGTAATACTCAATTAGTGTGCACTACTCAATTAGCGTGTACTACTCAATTAGCGTGTAATACTCAATTAGTGTGCACTACTCAATTAGCGTGTACTACTCAACTGAAGATTTAAAGAGTTGACAACTGCAGATCATCGTAAAAGTAATTGTCTCATAATTCATGAAATCGTGCGTCCACTAAAGATGTCTAAGACAGTGAAAATATTATGAGTCTCATAAAGACGGACTCAAAAATCATCCACATTTAAAATTTAAAATGTGACTCACGCACTCACCTCCAAAAAAAAATTTCTTACGAGATCAAAGCATCTATTAAATGCCTTAACTGGGAATATATATACTAAATTAATGAATCATGTTTTCTAAGAAATATTTTCCCTGTCAGGCTTAACTCCATAGTCAGACGAACAGGGTGGCAAGGAAAGGCATCACAGACACTTTTGATCACAAAAAAAGAAACATTTTCAGTTTGCTGTATTTAAAACCTGGTAATTTTCCCTCTCCGTTAGAAAAGAAATAATAATTTATGGTGCGTGTATCGAAGACATTGTAGCTCATGCACCTGTTGCAGCTTAAAATATATTTTGTAAGAAAGTCTTTTTCCTCTCAATAGGCATATTTGTACACAAAAACGAGGCAGGACTGGAATGGATTTCAGGAGTTTCTGTAAGAAGATGTGGCCAACGTCATCTCTTGATTAGATTCCTATGGATTTCCACAACTGCTCTGTCCCTGGGTCCAATACATGTGCTGATTAATACACTACTGTTGCACTCAATCAGCACCTTGATCAACAGAGGCTAAACTTTTGATGAATGTATGTATGCTTACTGCATCAGGACGTCATTACTGAACTGGAATTTTTACGAGTCTGCGTGAGTCTCCCATTAAATTTCTTTCTTTCTATTTTTCCTACACACCAGCTTTTCTTGAAGTTAGATTGTCGTCTGAGAGCGTAGGCCTCAAGCGTCCGGGAATGCTGCCAAGTCCTTCGGAAAAACCTAAATCTGTTTGCAAGAGGTGCACTACAAGAAGAGCGCAGGACCTTGACAGGTGGGTACAACATTCATTATGTAGGACTAACCTTTAATATATTTTCACAATTTTGACTTTACACGAATGAGTACACAGGCTTATTCAACACAATTATTTGGACACCACACAAACCGTAAACTTGGGTAACTTTTCTCCTCAGAGCCAAAAAATACAACTGTAGAGGACGACTGGTTTTGCTGAGTGAAGTCTGGTAGCTTTATAGTGGCTAGTTAGATTTCCAAGGTAAGATTTAACTCCTCGAGGTTTATGGCTCTTTGCACAGGAAAAACAGCACTGAATAGTGCAACTGGATGCTGGGAATGAAATGAATGTAGCAAAGATAATAGATTCTGAGGTTAATATGTTGTTGCCACAAGAGAATTCCTCACCATTCTGGAGCAGGAAAAAAGAACACCAATAACGTAGAAATTATTTAGTGAAAGTGTTTGTGGTACCCTTCTCTTACATCAGTCAATTGTAGCTTAGCGTTAGAATAGAGGCAGAAGAGAAATTTTCAGGAGTCACAAATGAAACACGCATTTCAGTGCATGAAATTAACGGTGGTAAAATATTTATGCATGTTCCGTATACACCATTTTTCGACGTCTGATGTCACGGGGAATGATAACTGCTACTTGTCCATACTATTCCGTCTGACCTTTTCCATTTTACGTAGATTTTAAAAACATTTTGTTACTTAACAGTTCTAATCGTATCATGTCAAATGTATTTTATAAGTTTATTTCCAGGCTACATATGGCGTAGTATAAAAGTGGTTTCTACCTGATTTTTTATTGTCCTATTCATGACATGCGTTGTTTGATATTTGTGAACAAGATACAAATAACTGAACATTGAAAAATGACAAACTGCAGGTTTCTCCAATGCTCCTTTTTTCGTGAGGCTTGTCAATAGAAGCCAAGTGAGTGTGGCAAGTAATGCAACACCTCACAAGAGAAGGCACTTCGCTATGCACACTACCGAGCACCAGGCTAATCAGAGGCAAACATATTTCCGTGTGGCTCGCTCGCCACGACGCACTTGTTTACCGTACATTTATATTGCAGTGAACTGCAAGTGAATGCGTTGGTACAAGTGGTCGCTGGTAGAACACTGCATTAGTGAGACTGCATCAGTACTAGCTTTGTACAGCTGTACAATTGTATTAATTAAAAGAGCTCATTAGAAGCAAGATAAACCATTAAAGAAGCTCGCAATTCATGCAGAATAAGTCGGTGAAGAAGCTCATGTTTGAAGAAAAATAATTGGTAAGCCTTCAGTTACACCTACTAGTGGCCCGTAGATGCCATTGTTAGTTTGGTGGAGGTAGAGATGGCTGAGGTGGTCATGTTGATATATGAAAATGAAGTGATTTATTACCTGTTCATTAAAATTTTTCATTTCCTATTATACAATTTTGATTGGTATTATTACTCGAGTATTGAGTCTATCATTTGTCCTGCTGCTGGGCAGAAAAGTTTTGGTCATCATGGAAGTTGACCAATACCTTTCTGTTCAACTTCTGTTCTCCCAATTGAAGTTGCTATTGAAATTTTCATCCGCTTAGCAGTTCATGAAAATACTGGCTGAGATAGATTATTTCCAACAGGTTCATGTTTTCTGATTTGACACGACTCTTCTCTTGGCTCCAGTTCAGTCAATTTGGTTTATCAGTTGGTATTTTGAGCAAAAGATCGGCTGCATCTACAAGTGGTTTGCTAATATAGTTTCTAGTATACATTAAAAATCATTAACTAAGATTGACTCACTGAACTGATTTCTTTTTAATTTCTTTTCTTTTACTTCGACGGTCATGCTAAAGCATTATATTTAGCGCTGGGCTCCTGAATTGAAGAAGTAAAAGCTTTAAAAAGAGACAGTAGCTCTAGGTGTGGGGATATTTCTAGACTGAAACTGAAAAAATACCGTATTTACATGAGGCCTTACTTTGGAAAGAAATCCAGCCAAAACCTGAATTCTGGACGACTGGTTATTCTTTTAATACCAGCTGCAACAGATCCAGTAATTCTTGTTCGATGCTTAGGATGCTGCAGCATTAAAAAGAACATTTTTTATATTTCATCATCAGTTCATCTCTTGAAATTCTACCTAGTTGCAGATGTTCTTGACATCTCAATGACCAGCAGTATTCTCTAGCGTAGCTATTCCTTTTGAAGATTTTAAAATAATGCTTATATTCCTGAACAGCTGTTTAAAAATACTGGTGTATTAGTGTAGTAATGTTTGCTGCTTAAGAATCAAGTTCAACTGATATGAAAAATCACCAGTTAAAATCTGGAACTCTTTTAACACGTTGCCTCCGATTGCCTGATTGGTGTAAAACTTCACTTGTACGCATAATCACTAGAAGGATCTGAAAAAATTACAGAATTAGGTTAGTTTCTGTTATTTTTTCAGATCCTTCTAGTGACTATGCGTACAAGTGAAGTTTTACACCAATCAGGCAATCGGAGGCAATGTGTTAATAATATACATAATGGTGTTTCCGTTTCCTGAGTTAAAAGACTCCCAAAACTCTTCACTGTTTTGCATTGTTGCTCGCACATCAGAACAATTAAAATCTCTACTTTATCATCAATTCTGCTGTCTCATCACACATAATTGCCAAATGTTCTGTTTTATTGTACTCTCCTCAATCTTTAATTTACAGATTTCTTAAATAAATTTGAAATATTCATTCTGATAGTCATTGTTAAAACAGCCAATAGCAAAAACTTTACAGGCAAGTGTCAATAAAAGAATTCTATACGTTGTCTCTTGTACTGCGGATGCTAACTTAACCTAACCTAACCATGCTGCCAAGGGAGAAGAAACAAGAAGACGAGGGATCATCGACGTACATGTGAATCCTAGGTGAGAATTGTTATGTTGTTTCTTGTTTTGTGTCTCTTGACTCGCTAGATTAAATTATGTGTACGCTATTTGGGCTTACTGCAAAATGGCTGTTGCACAAGGCTTTATCAAGGCGTTTACTGGCAAAATTAATGTGGTAGCGTGTTTCAGAAAATCACCTTTATTGCTAGGTCGCGGAAAATATCTGATTTGGCTACTTTCATATACCAATATTTTAAAGATGAAGTATTATCCCTATATTTAGAGTTGAGTGATGAGAAACAGACGAGTGAAGAGAAAATTCAGGGAGAGTTGCAGGCTGCTTTTGTTTGACGATTTTATGGCATTTAGGAAATTAGTCGACATGAAGTGCACCTGAGAACCTTCTGACGTTTTTGTCAATTAAATTTTACGTTTGGCAAGATTAGCTAAGCTCAGGCTTGGGAGGGGGGCCCAGAACACCTTAACACGTTACAAACCAACTGCTTTGATGGTGTAAAACTTCATTGGTGTAAAACTTCACTTAGTAAGCATAGTCACTGGAAGGATCTGAAAAAATTAAAGAACCTAACCTAAGCGACCCACCGGTGGGTCGCATCGCAACAAACGTGTTAAGCTTACTTTCTTAACACGTTGACTCCGAAGTGGTACGTATGTGCACCACTGAGGTTAGGTTCTGTATTTTTTTCAGATCTTTCCTTCTAGTGACTAAGCGTACAAAGTGAAGTTTTACACCAATCAGGCAATCGGAGGCAACGTGTTAAACAACTTCCCAGACAATGTCAGCGTTGCCTTGCGAAGGAGACTCAATGTACTGAGACTGGAAATGAACCACCTGATCAGCTATGTCAAATTTCTATCGGTAATATGACTGAGTGGGGTATCATCCATAACCGTAGGAAACGAGACTAGTGGGAGACCGAGGAAAACTGGTACTGGTCAGTTGAAGGTTTAAGGCGAAATGTTTGGTGTGGTTGTCTGTGGTGGTCTGTGTATGCTTACAAAATGAAGTGAAGTTCCCTGGGGGAAATTTGAAGCTACAAGGGGGGAAATAATAACAAAAAATCTCATGTGTATTTTCTGAGGCTATGCAGTTAGTTATTTCTAACCGCTCTCTATCCGCTTTACTATGTAACTATATCTTCATTAGTATATTTGTACATTTTAAAAATAAATTAGTAAATAGTGTGTTTTGACTATTACTCTCGACACATGAAGGGGGATATCTGGATGGCTGAACTGGCTGGAGGGGGAAATGCCAGAAAGAAGATTGGAAGCTACTGACATAAAATCAGTACGGTATAATACTGGGATTTCCTTGTACAATATTAGTCGAAACAATTTTTGAATGTGTTCACAGTACCAGCAGAAATGATATTTTCGAGCAGTTGGTTTCAAGTTGCAGCAATTTTAACACGTTGCCTCCGATTGCCTGGCCGGTGTAAATCTTCACTTTGTACGCATAGTCACTAGAAGGATTTGAAAAAATTACAGAACCTAACCTAAGTGGTCCACATACGTACCACTTCGGAGTCAACGTGTTAAAGAGAAAGAAGCTTAGAGCTTGGAATACCTTGAAGTTTCTTATTATTAGTGTTTGGATGTTACGGTCTCTGTCGGAAAACCCTTCCTTCGTAACATCGTTAAGGCCTTCAAGATAGTTATAGGTCTCAATGAGTTGTCCTCGCATTCTTTTTTGTTCTAGGAAGATGAGTTGAAGCCTCTCTGAAGACACCTTCTTTAGCAGAAATTGTAGAGTTCAGGAATCATTTTCGTTGTTAGATGCTGAATTTTCTAAATTTTGTTAAAATTTCAACATAGGGTTGGAGAGTAAAGCTGCATATTTTAGATGTGGCTGAGCTCGCGTTTTATAGAACGATAGTATTATGTTCTTTGACTTCCATTTAAAGTTTCGTGCCATGAAACTAAGAATTTTCCTCGCATTTGTGACTCTTTTTCCCACTTGTTTATCATGCTTGAAATTATCAGTGATAATGATATTAACACGTTTGTTGCGATTGCCTAGCTGGTGCAAATCTTTACTTCGTACATGCAGTCACTAAAAAGCTTTGAAAAAATTACAGAACCTAACCTGAGTGACCCACCGGTGGGTCGCATCGCAACAAACGTGTTAAGATCTCTTTGCTGCTGCACTGCTTTACTAGGTACAATGTCATTCATCGTGTGTTGGAAATGCCAGTTATTTGTATCGTGCATGTTTGAACATTTAAAGATTTTTAAGGTCATTTGCGAGGTTTCGGTCCATTGCAGTTGAGATCTCCTTGAATAGTTACTCAGTCTCTCACGGTGAACGCTTTGTGTCAAAGCTTCATGTCGTCGCTGAATTTGTTGATTTTGTTGATGTCCTTTAAGTCTTCGGTACGAATGTTGCCTGTCAAGTATGAGACGCTTAATTTCTTGTGAGAATCAAGGAAGGTTATTTTGGTCTCATTCGTTTTGTTAGGGTATGGTGTTCAGTGGCGGTTGGCATTTTTTCTTCATGTGTATCATGTAGCATTGCATTTTTATTCTTCAACAGTACTCCTTAGTCAAAACTACCGAGCTACACTTTCATTAGTTCGAAGTTCGTACGTTTGAAGTTTAGGACTGTTTTGTGCTATATACTGGTGTTAAGTTCGTGGACTTGGCGAGCGAAGTCTATCATAAGATCTATCTTGTCCGTTACTTCTGACCCGGAGTTGTTTTGACGAGGTCAAGAATATTGTTTTGTCTAGTCGGTGTGCTGACATGCTGCTGCAGAGAATTCGTAGGTATCAGATCGATAGGCTTAAGTTTTTAGTCCTCTGTTATATAGAGAAGATTGAAGTCTCCCATGATTAGTGTTTTGTGAGGAGTATTTGCGATACAGTATTATCAAAGTGACAATGGAGTTTATCATCCTCGATTGATGTATAGGTTGGGTTCATGTATACGAACACAATTTTGATATTTTGTCTTCGCTGTGGGTGGGTGGTGAGATGTAGTATTTCAATTTTTTCAGTTACTTATTCAATTTTGATTTATGGTTGCAGCGTTTTTTATATACACAATAGAGGCACCATCTCTGTCACCGAGCGAAGGTTTATCGACACTGGTACATATCCATTCAACGAAACTTTTGATGGGAGATATCTTGCATTTAGATCTAAACGTGTTTCATAGACACTTATGATGTCGTAAGACGATGTTGATGCAATGGCTTGTATTTCATACATTTTTAGTATGATACTTTATACGTTGTCAACCAATGTTGTTGTCTAATATTTAAGTCTGTATTTGACTTTCAGTTGGTGCGCTTGGGACGTGTTCACTTAGTTCATCTGCTTCATTGGGTGATTGTTTTTCGCTATTTAATTTCTCACGATTGGTCACTGAAGACTATTTCATCCAGAGATTGGTTCTCACCTGTTATATTCATTTCATTGCTATGTTGGTGATGTGGTTGTGCATTTTTACTTAAGCTCGCCCTATCATTGCCTCCAGGCTATCGAGAGTTGTGTGGTTTGCTGGTGTTTTTTGCAGCACTAGAAATGCTTGCTGCAGAGATTAGTTGGGTTGGCGTGGTGTCGGGGGTGTTGTTCGTTTCAATGGTGGAGTATAGAATTGGGTGCATTGTGTGAGCGTAGATTTTATGTACAAGCGCGTGCAATGTAGAACTTTTTTTTTACTTCCCCGACTCGTCAAGGAAAGTCTAATTTCCTGTTGGTCTGATTATTTTACACGTCCGAATTTTGTGACGCTTTCCCTCATTGTTGCTCTGTTTGTACTTTAAATTTGCCCCTCGAATTTCATATACTACCAATCTTTCGTCTCCAAAATGCCGGTTACAGAAGCGATTACTTTAAATTTTGTAATTTAACTGGAAATAATTGAATATCAAGAATATTTGTACGAGCTGCTCAAAATTCTAAATGTTTTTTTGAATCAGTTACTTTGATGAAAGATGTCAACACTTCCATTATGGAATCATTTGACGTTGAAAATTTATTCGCCAATATGCCCCTGATCGAAACAATAGAAATGTCTTAATTGCTTATTTGTGCATGTCAAGGACTACTATAACCAGGACGTGCATCGCCATGTAGCTGACTACGGTAGCGGAGGCCATTGCATTCTTAGTAACCTAACATTTTCCATCAGACAAATTGATCAAAAATTACTTCTTTCAAGCAATAGAAGGGATAATAAGGTTTTACAGTGAATTTTAAATGGTTTAAAGCACTGTAATGCTTTGAAATACCAATTTTAACAGGACTTAACATGTATTGTTGTATGAGCTTAGTGGCCACTTTATAGAAAGCCGAGTTGATGCAGTTTTAGACTTTACAAGTTGATTATAGTTACACCTTTTCCAATGCAAACAACCAAACATACAAACATTCACACATATAAACAAACAGACATAGAAGCAAAAACCTACCAAACTGCAGCGATTAGTCAGCCAACCGGGCCTTCTTGACAGAGGTATGAAGGACTGAATTCTTCTGCTAGTCTTTCTCTGAGGGGTTGACAGCAAATTGAGCGAGTGTAGTAGTCGTCAGAATACTGCCTTCCTTTGACTCGTACAGTTCTTTGACGTCTGCAAATGATGCCGTGTTTCATTGTCAAGACTGATCTTCTGGCCCTTCTCACTGATCCGGTTGTTGCGGATGCAGTTGTTTAGCAGATGTAGCTCCAGTTGTTTAGCAGATATACTGTGTCAAAAAGGAGAAACCAGACACGCTCGTTGTCAAGAAGATGCTTGGCTGTGACACTGCAATTACCTAGTGATTAGAATAGAAGTGGCCTTGGAGTCTCGGTTGTTCTCTACCATGCCACTTAGCAACCCACCTGAAATTGAAACAGTGTGGCGAATCTGTACTTCATCAACCAAGAGAAACACATTCTTCTGCTGCACTGTCTGGACTTCGTCAAATGTTTCCCTCAGCACCTGGTCCTTGTCAACAGATGAAGTGATGTACTGCAGCTTGCGTTTGCATGGCAGCACCAAAAAGTCTCTGAGTTGTTCATAATTACACTTCGGGTATGATTGAAGAGCAAAACAATCATTCATGGAAAACTGCTTTTGTGATCAAAGTTCCAACAGACGTCAAAAATACCAACTTCTTCTCCTTCTCGGTGTCGACATAGGCTGACTTATGAGCTTGAAGAGTGACAACATTTTGGATCGTTTTGTGAAATGGGATGTCATACGTAGTTCATTGCCAAGCGCACAGTTTCATCGGTCTGCGTATACGATCTCAAACCATTGTTGGGATGAAGTATCTTAAACAGTGGTACACTAATGCCGTTCTTGAACGCGCTGAGCGTTAGTGAGGAACACAAAGTGGGCTTGTTTTCGAAAATCACAGACAGGCTGCACTCACTGAAGTTGTCGGTCATGAACA
>VCRD01004881.1:4619-17153 GCA_006783055.1 Trinorchestia longiramus
CACCAGTAGCACCACCTACGTCAGGAGCACCAGCACCAGTAGCACCACCTACGTCAGGAGTACAAGCACCAGCACCAGTAGCATCACCTACGTCATGAGCACCAGCACCAGTATGGGGCACGTCTGGCACGCGCTGCTTGGCAGTGATTCAAGGCAGTGTTTGGGCTGCGGCAGCGGGTGCCGGGTACCCGCCACAGTACAGTGGCACCCGCAAACTTCAGTGAGCTCTCAGGGGCTCAGCGTTGTGGGTGTAGCTCAAGACTGCTCCAGCAGCAAGAAAGTCATCAATTGGGTTTAAAACTTTACTCTGCCACCCATTTACGAAGTTAAAATTGTCTAGAAATTAGGTTAGGGTTATTTTTTCAATAGGGATTTTGGGACTTAATTCCAACGTTGCACGTGGTTCTAATGAGCGCCCTAAACGTTTGTTAGACTGACAACTGTTAATGGTGGGGATTTAACTGCATACTGATCGGCATCTCTTATAGCTCACTTTGTCTGCGGTGCTAGTTCCATAGTATTTTATTTCAATAACATCGAGAGAGGCAAATGGTTTTCTATCAAGTAAAATTAAGAACAGATTTTAATATCGCCCTACAGTATCACTGACGTAAAATCTTTTGATTTGGTCACACCTCATTGAAGTGCGTGTAGTGAAAAACAACGTGATCTGTACAACGGAATAATTAAATCAACCGAAAAATGTTCACATAAAAGAAAATTCATATTTTCTATAGAGTCGAGTGACGTTGACTGAGCCATTGAATGCCCAGCCAGGAAGTTAGATAATGACCCAGTCACTAAAACAAGTTTTGAGTTATGTTCAGCGAGGCTCAATTGTCTTTTTCAACCTTGTGCGTAGTTTTTTGTGCACTCAAAACTCAATTCATGATATCATGTCACGAAAGGTTAAATGTTGGTTTGTGTATAAAATCGTGATCTGTACCTGAACAATTGATCTAAAGTGAAAATGTTAGGTCTCTTTTAGCAATTTATACGTACTATCATATTTTGAGAGTCCCTTATTGATATTATTTTTTGCTTTCGTGCACATTGTTCATTGCAAGGCAACTGGAATGTAAGCGACGACCTCTGCGTCTGAACTGGAGTCGCATGGCCAGGTGCAGCACCAGCAGCTGCTCGGTTCTGACACCGACCCTCACCTGAATATGGTGTCAACATTACGTTGTCTTTTCAAGGCAGACGAATACTTCAGGGTTATCATATTCTACAGTGTGGTCCTATGACTCAGAGTGATCATGTGATGCAGTGTGGTCCCATGACTCAGAGTGATCCTATGATGCAGTGTGGTCCCATGACTCAGAGTGATCCTATGATGCAGTGTGGTCCCATGACTCATAGTGATCCTATGATGCAGTGTGGTCCCATGACTCAGAGTGATCCTATGATGCAGTGTGGTCTTATGATTCAAAGTGATCCTATGATGAAGTGTGGTCCTATGATTCAGAGTGTTCAATCGATGCAATGTGATTTTAAGATTCAAAGTGATCCTATTATGCAGTGTGATCTTAGGGTTCAGACTGATCTTATGATGCAGTGTGGTCTTATGATTCAGAGTGTTCAATCGATACAATGTGATTTTATGATTCTAAGTGATCCTATTATGAAGTGTGATATTGTTCAGACTGATCATATGATGAAGTGTGATCATATGATGTAGTGTGGTCTAATGATTCCGAGTGATCACACGATGAAGTGTGATCATACGCTTCTCATATCTAGGGTCTTAAATCTACAATAGAATAGAATAGAATGAGGCATTAGAAACGAGCCGTTTGGTCCATTGTTGGGCAGCTGCTACCCAAGTTTGTGCCGTCTAATAACAGGTTTCATATTACGTACACAAATTTATCCATCTATCAACATAATTCATAAAAACTTCCCGATTGAAGAACATTAACATGGAAAAATGTTTTTAGTGATGAATATAATTTATTTAATGCACCATTTAAGGAAGTATTGCGTTAGAGCAGAAATTTATCTGTGCAGCAAGAGAGCAAATGTTTCTCTTGGAATCGCTTTTCACATTTCGTCCCAAGTATGGTTGAATATTAGGCACAATTTTATCATGTTGAAATTTTTACCCACCATATTTTAGAATATTTTTCAAGATATTCGTACATTTTACTCTGAAATGTTTTAACGAGTAATTTAATTTTCCACCAAGAAGCCCTGCTTTACTTGGGAGTGAAAAAATATTGTTTTGCGCGAGTGAGGCACAAGGTTGGCAGAATTATTCTCAGGGTGAGATGTTGGGGTAAATTTTATCACGAAGTTAACGTTGCCTCTAAAACTGAGCGTTTATAGTAACTCTAGCACAAATGTTGCAAACACTTTGTTTATTAAAAAGAATAAAGAAAAAATAGCGACAGATTTTAAGGGTAAGGGATAGATACTCAATGCAATAATAATTACATCCATGGGAATATCCTTGTAGAAAAAAATTAAATTTATATATAAGACCTGATTGACAAACTATTTCATAAGAAATCGTAATTTGTGAGAAAAATGCATAGGTTCAAATAATGAGCAAATTAGGTTTTAATTGAGGTAAACAGAGCAATCAACCACCATGGTGGAAGTAACCGAGACGAACGGCTCACCGCTCCCAGACAAGGTAAGGTTATATAACTAACTAGAGCTCCCGTGGAAGTTCCACGGTTTAGATTTTACTGATTTGAAAATATTATGAAAGTGAAAGCATTAAAGATTTATGACGAATGTTTGTGCTTTAAATAAATATTTTTCATTAATATATACAGAACTTCCATTGTGTATCTTATCTACCGATAACATAGCCAGAGAGTACTCGTTAAAATTCCTTGATTTAAAAATGATAAAATTCAGAATCTATGAAATAAAATACATTTTTCAGTTTTACCCATGGGACTATCGGAATCTGAATATTTTTCATGAATGTATGCAAAACTTCCATTTTCTATTTATCTACTGATAACATGCCCGTGTAAGAGAAGAAAGCTAATAACAGAAAAAATCGAGTATTTTATAGTAATCCGGCACCTTTGGTATCCACAATACAAAACTTGTAATACATGCATACCCGTTCTCGTTTCAGTTCAATAATTTTTCTTCAATAATAGATAGGAA
Source organism: Trinorchestia longiramus (assembly GCA_006783055.1). Classification (NCBI taxonomy): domain Eukaryota; kingdom Metazoa; phylum Arthropoda; class Malacostraca; order Amphipoda; family Talitridae; genus Trinorchestia; species Trinorchestia longiramus. The sequence goes on from VCRD01004881.1 coordinate 7,749, forward strand.
GTAATGGGACGGACATACACAGATACAGAGAGATGGAGATGCATTGTCGCATATATGTGTAGATTATGGTGAGCTTCTAATATATTAGGGTGAGGTTTTCAATGTTGATTAGACAAAGGTTTTAATATTATTTAGGGTGAGGTTTTTAATACTAATTAGGGCAAGGTTTTTAATATTGCTTGGGGTAAGATTTTTGATACTAATTAGGTTAAAGTTTTTAATACTAGTTAGGTAAGGTTTTCAATATTAATTTGGGTAAGGTTTTTAATACTAATTAGGGTAAGCTTTTTAATATTACTTGGGGGTTAGGTTTTTCATATTAACTAGATCCACACGTGAAAAATCACGGTTTTTACTAAATTTTTCATTTTAATTTGCCAGTGGACGCGGGGTTTGCGAAAGAGTTTCCCCATTGATGGATGTGCCTTTGGTATCCACAATACAATGTTTACAATACATGTATTCCCTACGAAATTTCCTCTTATCTAAATCCGTAAGAGCGTCTATTGTACAGGGTGGCCCATAAGTAAGAAACCTTTTTAAGACTATTGTCATGAAAATCACAATTCCGAAAACACCAACTCAATTTCCAAAATCTTTGGCCTTATACTAAGTGGTAGCCAGGTTACTGGTCAAACTAATTTAAAACATTTCTTTTCACATTATCAATTTAAAATATCAAAGCATCGTGATGAATTTCAACAGAAAACGGTCCTAAGAAAATTTCTATTTGTATAAATAAACCGATTGTGTATTCTGGATATCATAATGCAAGTGAAAGGGAATTGAATTGCCACAGAAAAATAATGCAATAGAATGATTTCTTGTACTTCTTAAGCTTTATCCTTGTTGCTATCAAAGCTATAAATTAGAGTGACACGCGGACAGATGGACAGACTCTTATTATAGTATAGATTAGGGTAAGGTTCTTAATATTTATTAAGGCAAGGTTTTAACATCAATTAGGGGAGTTTTACATATTAATTAGGGAAAGGTTTTTAATATCAATTAAGGAAAGGTTTTTAATATTTTTTAGGGTAAGGTTTTCAATGCTTATTAGGGTTAAATAATAATGATATTAAAAAAGGCAAGGCTTTTTGTATTATTTTCGGTATTGAATTGAATTTGTGATATTGTTTTCGGACTCGCAATAAGTCTTGTCAAATTTTTATTACACAAACAAACATACTTTTCTGTAAAATTTGATACTTATCGACATCATTCGACCAAAATCGCTTTTAATTTCAAGCTCCCTTTTCTTGTGCGATGATTCTCCTTGGTTTTGACAACTTTCCGTGATGAGAGCAGCTTGATTCCCAGACTTCTGTTTGCTCGAAAATGAAACGGTGCTGCATTGAAGTCCTAACTTTAGCCTTATTTGAACACACTGGAACACTGGTAGAGAACAGAACTCTACACAAAGTTCCAGAGATGCTTTCTCTCGGCCATTGACAACAGACTGAGGTCTGTCACAAAAGTGTTACAAAATAACATTCTTGTTGCTTTGTTTTGTTTCTACGATATTGAGTGCAAGTACGTGGCTGAATTATTTGGATCTTGATCCAAGACTTACTTTCCAATTTCCTCGTGCAAATTTCTCTGAAGTTCACGAAAAAAAAAACATTTTCATAGTTCTCAGGAAACGGTTTTATCGGACGTTTCTAAATAGCTATTTTTAAAATTCATATAACACAATGTTGATGGTAAAAATGACTGTAGACTTGGTTGTCTGCAGACTAAGGCCCCACCAGGCGCCCTAGCGGACCCTGACAGCAGCGGTGGCAGCAAATGGCGCTTGGAATACAGGGAGCCTTACGGCAGGTGGGTCTCTTTAAGATGGAGCTGCATTGCGACGAATTGCTTAAACACTGCATATAAATGACTTGTTTAAACACTGCATTTAAACGGATTTTTTAAACGCTGTATTTAAACGGATTGTTTAAACGCTGCATTTAAACGGATTGTTTAAACGCTGCATTAAAACGGATTGTTTAAACGCTGCATTTAAATGGATTGTTTAAACGCTGCATTAAAACAGATTGTTTAAACGCTGCATTAAAACGGATTGTTTAAACACTGCATTTAAACAGATTGTTTAAACGCTGCATTTAAACGGATTGTTTAAACACTGCATTTAAACAGATTGTTTAAACGCTGCATTTAAACGGATTGTTTAAACGCTGCATTTAAACAGATTGTTTAAACGCTGCATTCATTTGATTTGCTTAAATACTACATTTAAATGGATTGTTGAAGCGTTGTATTGAAACGAATTGTTCAAACGTTGCATTCAAATTGATTGTTTACTATACACGCATTTTGAAAGTTTTGCCTCTTTTCAACTGCTGCCATGCTGGTGAAAATTTTCAGAATGGCGTTCGTATGTCACAAATATTCAGATAATAAGCACGATATTTTTTCTTCCAGATTGAAATTCTTATGGTCTTAATACATGAAATTAATAAATTCATCATATGGCGAGCTCGCTACTACGTTTTTTCAGACGCTACGCGATTTACTGTAATTCCTAATCTTCTTCAGATTCAAGGCATGTCTCAAAAAATAATAATGCAGTAGGAAGAATCGTCGCAAGAGATGAGGAAATAACTTGCAGAAAGAGAGGCTTTGAGTGCCATCTTTTAACCAGGCAACAAAACAACACTAATTCATTGATGCTTTTTGCTGTTTCTTTGAATTTTTGCAAGACACTTAGCATGTATCATTCTATAATATATAAATATTAATCAATATTTGGAACTATAAGCATATTATATCTAAGGAATATTGAGAATAATAGATTAAAGTTTTTAGAGTGTCGTTTGAGGTTGTGTTCTCATTAACAAGAGTTCTTTGATGTTCTAATAAATTATCTTAAATAAGTTCTGAACGATGTGACTCGCATTTTTCAGTGGGAGTTAACACACGAAAAACCTTTAATATCCTTGAGGTGCACTGTGGCATGGGCTACAGTGCATTGAGATAGCACTGACAGCACGTGCACTAATTTACAGGTGCATCATTGCGACAGACAACATAGGGACGGGTAAGGTGATCTACACGGACAACCCCATCATCACGGGCCCCAAACTTACATCAGCGTTGCTTTGCCTCGGCTGTTACAAGACGCTCCAAGAGCCTCCCTACGCCTGCTCCAAGTGAGACTTGTTATACGTTAGCTACATGGTTTACGTGTATATGTGTTCACGCTAATGGTTCATTTAGACGAAGAACATGAAGTCGATTTGTGTAGATGCTGGAGCATGGAAAAGATCACATTTTCACTCAAACCGAACACGTATGAATACCAGTAACATCTCTCCCTGTGCATACAAATTGTCTATGCCCTATGCCTATTCCCTATGTATGTTCTATCCCTATGCCCTATTCATAAAGATTCAGTGTTGTGTTGCGCTTTGAACCGCCGAATACAATCCTCGATAACCTTACGACCCTTGAATAACGAGTAGAAGGAAGTAACACAGATAAGGACGAAGAAAAATGACTGAGCTGTGAACCGTATAGTATTTAAGATCATTAACATAACTCAGTTTTTTTGTAAAGTATTCATTAGGCTAAATCTGTGCCGACTTCCTCAAGGTTTTCGAAGAAAAAGTACGCAAAATTGGCCAAATTTGCTTCCTTCTGGCTGCTTGCGTTGTGTTACCTCTGCATCGTCGTTGTTGAAGTCCATGTTTTCAAAAGGAATGTCTTCAGTTACTCTCCTATTTGATCAAACATCAAATCTTGCAAACCAACCTGCGCTCAGCTTCATTTGTTTTTTATGAACTTGGAAAAATAATATGGTTAAAAAAAGAACATTAACTAGAAGAAGGCAATTATATTTTATGCACAGAAGGGGTTTGAGGTTTTACTGAATTGTCCAGAATAAGTTCACAACTTTGTTATGCAACAATGTAACGGTAGTTTCAAATTTTCTGCCTTTTCCCTCTAACTGATGAATAAAATTTTCTGTTAGTTAAAGTTTTGGTTTAAAAGTAATTTAATAAAAGTGTTCTATATGAGATAAATTTAATCAGATAATTGTGAAAGAAAAAGGAGTTTTTCAAACAATATCGTATAGATGAAGCGGTATTATCGGTCGATTGCCGCAAGCATTGTTTTCCTGTAGATGCTTGATTTTAGGCATGGAGAAAAAAGGGAAAAAAGAAAGGGAGAATGGGAAGAAGGAAGGAAGGAAAAAGAAGGAAGGAGAAAGAGAGAAAGGAAGGATCGAAGGAAGTGAGGAAGAGAGGAAGGAAGGGAGGAAAGACGGAGGGAAAAATAAAGAAGGGAAGGGAAGAATGCAGGGAGGAAGGAAAAGATGAAAGGAATGAAGGAAGGAAGAAAGGGAGGAAGAAAGGATGGAAGGAAAGATGAAAGGAATGAGGGAAGGAAGGAAAAGTAGTATAGGTGATGTTNCCAGAGATGCTTTCTCTCGGCCATTGACAACAGACTGAGGTCTGTCACAAAAGTGTTACAAAATAACATTCTTGTTGCTTTGTTTCTACGATATTGAGTGCAAGTACGTGGCTGAATTATTTGGATCTTGATCCAAGACTTACTTTCCAATTTCCTCGTGCAAATTTCTCTGAAGTTCACGAAAAAAAACATTTTCATAGTTCTCAGGAAACGGTTTTATCGGACGTTTCTAAATAGCTATTTTTAAAATTCAAAAACACAATGTTGATGGTAAAAATGACTGTAGACTTGGTTGTCTGCAGACTAAGGCCCCACCAGGCGCCCTAGCGGACCCTGACAGCAGCGGTGGCAACAAATGGCGCTTGGAATACAGGGAGCCTTACGGCAGGTGCGACGGGGTCTCTTTAAGATGGAGCTGCATTGCGACGAATTGCTTAAACACTGCATATAAATGACTTGTTTAAACACTGCATTTAAAGGAATTTTTTAAACGCTGTATTTAAACGGATTGTTTAAACTCTGCATTTAAACGGATTGTTTAAACGCTGCATTAAAACGGATTGTTTAAACGCTGCATTTAAACGGATTGTTTAAACGCTGCATTAAAACAGATTGTTTAAACGCTGCATTCATTTGATTTGCTTAAATACTACATTTAAATGGATTGTTGAAGCGTTGTATTGAAACGAATTGTTCAAACGTTGCATTCAAATTGATTGTTTACTATACACGCATTTTGAAAGTTTTGCCTCTTTTCAACTGTTGCCATGCTGGTGAAAATTTTGAGAATGCTGTTCGTATGTCACAAATATTCAGATAATGAGCACGATATTTTTTCTTCCAGATTTAAATTCTTAAGGTCTTAATACATGAAATTAATAAATTCATCATATGGCGAGCTCGCTACTACGTTTTTTCAGACGCTACGCGATTTACTGTAATTCCTAATCTTCTTCAGATTCAAAGCATATCTCAAAAAATAATAATGCAGTAGGAAGAGTCGTCGCAAGAGATGAGGACATAACTTGCAGAAAGAGAGGCTTTGAGTGCCATCTTTTAACCAGGCAACAAAACAACACTAATTCATTGATGCTTTTTGCTGTTTCTTTGAATTTTTGCAAGACACTTAGCATATATCATTCTATAATATATAAATATTATTCAATATTTGTAACTATAAGCATATTATATCAAAGGAATATTGAAAATAACAGATTAAAGTTTTTAGAGTGTCGTTTGAGGTTATGTTTTCATTAACAAGAGTTGTTTGATGTTCTAATAAATTATCTTAAATAAGTTCTGAACAATGTGACTCGCATTTTTTAGTGCGAGTTAACACATGAAAAAACCTTCAATGTCTTTAAGGTGCACTGCGGCATGGGCTACAGTGCATTGAGATAGCACTGACAGCACGTGCACTAATTTACAGGTGCATCATTGCGACAGAGAACATAGGGACGGGTAAGGTGATCTACACGGACAACCCCATCATCACGGGCCCCAAACTTACATCAGCGTTGCTTTGCCTCGGCTGTTACAAGACGCTCCAAGAGCCTCCCTACGCCTGCTCCAAGTGAGACTTGTTATACGTTAGCTACATGGTTTACGTGTATATGTGTTCACGCTAATGGTTCATTTAGACGAAGAACATGAATTCGATTTGTGTAGATGCTGGAGCATGGAAAAGATCACGTTTTCACTCAAACAGAACACGTATGAATACCAGAGACATCTCTCCCTGTGCATAAAAATTGTCTATGTCCTATGCCTATTCCCTATGTATGTTCTATCTCTATGCCCTATTTATAAAGATTCAGTGTTGTGTTGCGCTTTGCACCGCCGAATACAATCCTCGATAACCTTACGACCCTTGAATGACGAGTAGAAGGAAGTAACACAGATAAGAACGAAGAAAAATGACTGGCCTGTGAACTGGTTGGTGTATAGTATTTGAGATAATTAAAATAACTCAGTTTTTGGTAAAGTATTCATTAGGCTAAATCTGCGCCGACTGCCTCAAGGTTTCCGAAGAAATAAGTACTCAAAATTGAACAAATTTGATTCCTTCTGGCTGCTTGCGTTGTGTTACCACTGCATCGTCGTTGTTGAAGTCCATGTTTTCAAAAGGAATGTCTTCACTTACTCTCCTATTTGATCAAACATTAAATCTTGCAAACCAACCTGCGCTCAGCTTCATTTGTTTTTTATGAACTTGGAAAAATAATATGGTTAAAAAGAACTTTAACTAGAAGAAGGCAATTATATTTTATGCACAGAAGGGGTTTGAGGTTTTACTGAATTGTCCAGCATAAGTTCACAACTTTGTTATGCAACAATGTAACGGTAGTTTCAAATTTTCTGCCTTTTCCCTCTAACTGATGAATAAAATTTTCTGTTAGGTAAAGTTTTGGTTTAAAAGTAATTTAATAAAAGTGTTCTATATGAGATAAATTTAATCGGATAATTGTGAAAGAAAAAGGAGTTTTTCAAACAATATCGTATAGATGAAGCGGTATTATCGGCCGATTGCCGCAAGCATTGTTTTCCTGTAGATGCTTGATTTTAGGCATGGAGGAAAAAGGGAAGAGAGGAAGGAAGAATGGGAAGAAGGAAGGAAGGAAAAAGGAAGGCAGGGAGAAAGAAAGAAAGGAAGGATCGAAGGAAGTGAGGAAGAGAGAAAGGAAGGGAGGGAAGAAGGAGGGAAGGGAGGAAAGAAGGGAAAAATAAAGAAGGGAAGGGAAGGGAAGAATGCAGGGAGGAAGGAAAGGATGGAAGGGAGAAAGGAATGAAGGAAGAAAGGATGGAAGGAAAGATGAAAGGAATGAGGGAAGGAAGGAAGGAAAAGTAGTATAGGTGATGTTACCTTGCAGGTGCTCGTGGCCAGTATGTGGGCCCGAGTGTGAGACTGAAGGCTACCACCCATACGAGTGTCAGGTGTTCTCCAAAGTCAACTTCAAGTTGAACCTTGCCGACTTTGGGGAAAGGAACCCCGTGTATGAGTGCATCCTGCCTCTGAGGTGCCTCATCCTCAGGGAGGCTGACCCCAAGAAGTGGGCTACTCTACAGGCCATGGAGTCTCACGATGAGATTCGAAAAAAGTCGGATTTTTGGGCAATCGAGCAGGTTGGTCCATATAGTGAAGTGGTCTGGTGTAACGAATTGTGTACGTAAGCGTACACTACACAAAATATAGGTGTACAGTTTTATGATACTGCTGAATTTAAAATAGTACGGTACTCTGGTTGTCTTGTACATTTCTCATCAGCTATTATCATTGTTAAATAGATAAATGGACGATGAGGACTCAACTTTACGAATGTATCACGTTCAAAGAATATCCTCAAAATCCAATGCTAATATTCTGGACGCTAACAGGGAGATTTAGGCAATATTACTTGAAATTACTTTCACCTTCTGCAAATGCACCCCTAACTGGAAGCTTTCGCCTGAAAACTCTAAGACGGACAAAAGTAAAAGTTGAACCAGCATGTATTTGGATATGATGATTTCGTCTCTTGCTGCAGTTGAACGTGTGTGACTTCCTGAGGGAGAAGGCACAGGTTCCTTACGAAGACGCGCTCATGCACACTATGTGCGGCATCCTAGACGTCAACTGCCACGAGGTGCGCTCCAACGTGCCTGGTGAGGCTCAGTGCCTAACTGTAGACTTCAGTAAAGAAAGAAAGAAAAAGCTTCATTCCATTCAGGTATACATCGAGTAGGCAATGGGTTTTCGATAAAGGTAGATGAAAAATCAGTTTAAGTAAGTCAGTCTGTGAGCCTACCTGATCGCTGCATCATATGTAAGCAGAGAAAACTTGAGGGCTGTTTAGGAATTCGAACCCTCGAAACCATAGACCTGGTAGCACAATCACAGGCCGCTTAACCCCTTGGTTACAGTGGAGGCTAAAACCGCAAATCGAGAGTATGAATCGGCCATATTTTCATATGTAGCATGCAGTGAAATTAGCCCGATAAATATTGGATAAGGAACCCCCAGTTTTATAAAGTACTGATTCCATATCTTTCCTAGCTCCTGAAGTCCGTGTATGATTGCAGTAAGTGTGTGTGACTGAAAAGCCTGCGAGTGATTTAGATGCGTGCATGTGACTTGAATGTTTGTGTGTGATTGAGGTGCATGCGCATGATTGATGCCTTTACTCTAAACGGCAAGGGACTTCAGAAGTAACTCAAAAATGGAACAAATGGCTCGTTCTTATTGTCATATTTTAATCTGAACTCTTGTTTAGGACGAAAGATAGTTCCTGTGCACGACGGTAACGAATTTGTCAACTATGTATAACAACGTGAAGATCCAGAACAATTTATTTGACGGTTTCACCCTGAGCTAAAAAAAATAATTTGTCTCTTAAAATTGAAAGTGCACTTTCATCAGATTGTCCCGAAAATAAAAGTTAATTTAACTAGTAATTTTTAATAAATTCTAGTTCTTGTCATTTCATTTTCTCTCCAGATGATAGTCCAACTTGATAAATAGGTCTCACTTAAATACTTTTTACTTTTTTCATCAGTGATGTTAGGTTAATCATGATCCATTTTCAAATCCTAAAGTCCTCATGCCGGAAAGAAGAACCCTCGGTTTCATAATTAATTATTTGAATGCTATTAAGCATTTCTATTTTACGAACACGTAAATCCTCTAATCATGGTTTTATTTAAAACAACGGCAGGAGCTCCTGACGAGTCACGAGTACGTGGCCTGTATCCCCTGTGTGCCATGATGTCCCACGACTGCACCAACAACACACAGCACTCCATCATGGACGACCACAGCATGGTGGTCGTCGCCTCCAGGAATATTGCTAAGGGGCAGCAGATAACAGGTGACATGTGGGTGCAAATAATACAAGGTGGCATGTGGGTGCATAAAATGTAAGGTGACATGTGGGAGCTGAAAATGCAAGGTGACATGTGGGTGCAGAAAATGCAAGGTGACATGTGGGTGCAGAAAATGCAAGGTGACAT
>VCRD01004881.1:17264-40099 GCA_006783055.1 Trinorchestia longiramus
GTGGGTGCAGAAAATGCAAGGTGACATGTGGGTGCATAGAATACAAGGTGACATGTGGGTGCAGAGAATACAAGGTGACAGGTGCGGCACAAAAGATTTTGCTCGCGAATGCAATTCTTATCATAACGGCCTACTTATGCCATCAACGTTCAGTGGCATCAATCTATAATATGCGTAAATTATCACCTAATAATCTCAAATGCAATAAATTTTAGTTATACATACTTGTTCTCTCCCTTTCTTTAAGTTCTAGATACAGGTCGTATGAACAGTTATAAAACTTAGAGCAATTTCCGTCCAGGCTACACAAATATTTTTGACACTCACTTTCCAAGCTGTACAAACTAGGCGTCGACATAACAGAGCTTCCTTGACATTTGCTACACAGGGATCTACACCCAACTGCTGTCGGGGACGACAGAGCGGCGCAAGCACCTGCGTTACGGCAAGTTCTTTGACTGTGTGTGCAGCCGCTGCAGTGACCCCACTGAGCTGGACACCTTCTTCAGCGCCCTCAAGTGTACGCGCTGTGGTGGTACTGTGCTTTGCAAGGACCCCCTGCACCCTCTCAATAAGGCCGACTACCAGTGTACCAAGTGTGGCAATGAAGTGAGTACTGTAACTGCTCCTAACTTCAGTGGGTCTGAAGTTGTGTTGCCTGCTTCTCTTCAATGAATAGAATAGAATAGAATAGAATAGAATAGAATGAGGCTATAGGAACGAACCTTTTGGCCCATTCTTGGGTCGGATAATTACTTCGATAATTATTCGGTTGTTTTACCCAAGTCCCATGCCGTATTTCTAGCCGCGTCAACCATGTCGGCAGCGGGATTCGAACCCGGGTCTTTCCGCTCGCAAGCAGACTCGCTCACCAGTCGACCAAGCTGGTGATGAGGCACACCACTTAATACAGAAAGACAGGAATTTAAAAGTTACGATAACTTAGTATATCAGGACAATGTCCGTCAAAACTGGAAGACTTGAAGCTGAATTTTACTTTAATAGCAAGAACATCTGTAAATATGGACCTGATATTATACATTTACAATATGCATTAAAATGAATTTCTATATTTTCCTGCAACGTAGAATAGTCGAAAACACGCAGTATTCGTTTCAATATTTCCAATGAGGGGAAGACATGAGCGGGTGTTCCTCTTGTGTTGATGCAGTTGTTGTACTCTGACCATATTTCTTTCTGTAATTTTTCCGCCAACGGATCTGTGGCTGGACGATAATATTGATCCAGTATAGGAAATGTCTCTACAATTTTTCTTTCTTTGGTAAAGAAAGGGCATTAAAGAAATGTCTTAAAATAAAAAATTAATTTATTTTGTTAATAATTTTTTTAACAATGGGTCTCCCACTCAGAATAAAGGTTTTCTCTAATTCGACGTTCATTGGGGTAAAATAGAGTTTCAAAATCCCTTTTGTTGTATCTACAAAACAAGGACTCCGAAACCACTGCAGATTATTCGTCATAGAATTTGTTAAGAACTGCTACACGAGTATTTCCTTCACACGGTTGTGTATTCAGGTAGACAACGGAGAAGTGAGTGATCTCGTCTGCCTGATCGGTGCTGAGATCGCTCTGGCCGGAGAATCTGATCCCGCCGTTTTGGAAGAACTTTTGGAGAAATATTCTTCCGTGCTCCATCCCAACCATTTTCACATCATCGCCATCAAAAGCAGCTTGTCACAAGTGAGTGCAGTCAACCTTTCTTAAAAATGCCTCGACAATTTATGTACATTAGAATGTTTTCATTTTATGTTTTCCATGAAAAGGCAAGTTGCATAATCATCTTATTTGTTAATGTAGATAAAATTGTCTCCTACGCTTGTAAAAGAAAATTATTTTTTGTTATAATAAAATTTAAATCTAGATTCATATACCACAACTTAGAGACAAAAAATACTTTAATAACTATTTTCAATGAATGTTTGCTGTTAAATATTGACTTTATTATATTTTCGATGGTCTTTATAGCACTGCTATTTCTGTGCAAAATAGCATCAGTTTGACTCGTGTATCTCAGATTTATGGCCGAATCCCGGGGCTACAAATGACCGACCTGACGACCACGCAGCTCAACCGCAAGATGCAGTGCTGTCGAGACGTGCTCAAAATATTAGATATCTTAGACCCTGGCATATCGAGACTTAGAGGTTAGTGTACGATTGATTTATTTTTAGACACCTCGAACCCTGGCAAATCAAGACCTAAAGGTAACAATTGATTTTATTATTCGACACCTCGAACCCTGGTTAATTGAGAATTAGAGGTTAGTGTACAACTGAGTTTATTATTAGACACCTCGAACCCTGGTATATTGAGAATTAGAGGTTAGTGTACAACTGAGTTTATTATTAGACACCTCGAACCCTGGTATATTGAGAATTAGAGGTTAGTGTACAACTGAGTTTATTATTAGACACCTCGAACCCTGGTATATTGAGGATTAGAGGTTAGTGTACATACAACTGAGTTTATTATTAGACGCCTCAAACTCTGGCATATCAAGACCTAGAGGTTGGTATACAACTTGTTCGACCATCACACACTTTGGACCTCACGGCTTTTGAGATCCAGAAGTTAGTGCACATGCAACTTATTAAATCATCAGGCACTTCGGGTCCCTGCATACTGAGACTGTACTTTGTGCTAAACTAAAATGAGAGAGAAATATTTAGTACCCTGCCATTTGAATCTTAGGGGTAAAAGCGAAGTTACTTAAAAATTTCATGTTTTTTTCAGCACAAATGTATTGAGATATGGAGGGTGACATAGAACTAAGTCAAGTACGAAACAATGGTTAGAATAATAAATAGAATAATAAACGGATTAAAGTATTACATCTTTCGGGTCTGTGTATCTCGAGACATGAATGACAGTGCAAAGCCTGATTGAAGTTAGAGTAGAATAGAAGTTTCAAACACGGGTAATGATTTTCAGCTGTATTATCAATATATAAAAGACAGTACTGTAGATTAATTCAGAGAAATAGATTTATCTAAAAAAATTAACACAAGTCGTTAAAAGTAGTAAAATTACTTTTCTTATAGGACGACTGAAATATTTTTTAATTTTGTGGTATTTGCTTTATTAAGCTATTTTATGGCATGAAGTACTAGTCTGAAAGCTCTGCATCTCTGATCATTAACTGTATTGTTGAATATTTATCCTATGAACCTCACCTGTTTCTTGTCAACAGACTTATTCATTATTCATTTTCAGACTCGTGCCATTTAATACATGATGACGGTTGACAATTTATATTAAATTTGCAAGCTTAAAGAAAATGACTTTCTTGAGATCATTCCCATTTAACTTTACAACATATACAATTCTAACAAATTATTATTTCACCGATTAACTGTTCAGCGTGAGACAAACTAAAGTAGCGTTTGATGCATTAAGAAAGAAGTGATAAAATAAATACAATTTAGGTTCCTAATATTCAATTGACATATGACCAATTACACTTGAATAAGTTACGTTCCTGACTCAACTGCAACGCCTGGAACTTCTTCAAACAAAATCTTAGTTCTATTTTGCCTTCAAGTTTTCCATCATAATAACTTTTGCTCGCATGAACAGGAATAATGGAGTACGAGCTGCAGGTGCCGTTGCTGTTGCAGCTGAACAGAGCCTTCATGCAGCGGCAGCTAACCCGGCCAGACCTTCTGCAGCAGCTGCAGGAGCCTCAGCAGCTGCTCGAAAACGTGATACGCTGCCTGCAGCACGAAGCGCCTTCTTCTTTTGAGGGCAAAATCTGCAAAGTAAGTGGGAGAAATGCGTGCAAAATGAATTGATTGCTAGCCCTGTAAAATGAGCTGATTATAAAATTTTGGAGACATGCAAGAAATGCATTATAATAACTAATAATTACATATTGTTTTATTGAAGACAAATAATATAAGAAACTCTGAGATTTAGTACAGATGACTGAGGTATCATTTCTCTTAAACTATAAGGCTAACCTCGCTGTGGTGTCTGTGAATGTATTAAGAATCCATGCTTAAGGCAAGATTTGTGTTGGATTAAATACTATTTCAGCGCATAGAACAAATAAGGAGAGCAAATTTCATAATCTGGTATAAGTTGATTTTGAAATCTGCACATTTGATTTCGACTGATTTCAACGATTTTTTCTTGCTCTTTCCCTAACAGATTTCTCGCCAGTCCCTGTCCGAGGTACTCAAGTGGAAAGAGAAAATCTTAGGACTACCCGAGGAAAAGTTTTTACCAACTCAAGTCATCAATTTTGACCAACCCAAACTTTCTGACCAGGATCTCACGCTCGAGGATTTACTTAGGAAAATTGGCAGTTGATGATTTTGTCTTTTAGGAAGGCACATATTTAGGCATGCCTGTGATGACATCTTGGATCGAATTATATTTTATTTTCAATAATGACAGCTCTTTTGCATCGAATAGGGTAATAATTTGAAATATTTTAAGATTTTTTCCTCTCCCTGTATGTGTGAGAGTAGAATAATTCATGTAATCTAATCAAAAACGTTTCAACTTTGGATGATGGACAAGAAAATGATGAAGTATTGTTCTGAACTAAAACAAGCTCACCAAAAGGATTTTTAGCGAGCAGAAAAAAAGTGAAACGATTTATTTTCTGCTGAACTTCGGTTGAGCTAAAGTCATTTGTTCTACACAATTTTTTGTAGCCTTAGGGAACGATTGCTTAAGTTTTGTTGGAGGATGTAATTTAAAACATAATGTAAAACATAGGTCACACTTCTAGTAATCTACAGTCATTTATTATGCAGTAAATCTTTAGCAATCTACAGTAATTTAATGTATGGACACATAACCATACAAACATGACCCATGTCTCTTAAAACGTCCTTATGCACGCAATGTACGCGTTGAGCACACACACGCCGCACCATTTGTTATTATCAAACAGCATCGTCTCAAAGCTCACGCACGATTAGTTGTAAGTTATATTTTGTACGATTTTGCTAGCTTTTTTATTAACTGATCTAGTCAGAGCGCAACTAATACAGGCCACTGCATATTCTTGCGTAGCGTCTTGCTCAAAACGTGTGCCAAATATTTATGCTCATGCGCTCGCATCCTGAAGAGGTTCTGCTTCTGCCACTGCAACTGTTACAGCACAGCAGCTTTTGAGATCCTACCCCGCAGCTGTTAATGTTGCAGCTATAGTTTACAGTTCATTTCATTGCAAAGGGATGAGTATTTTAGGAAAAACTGGTCTTCAGATTTTTTTATACATGAATCAGTCGAATATATGGAATACTCAGAAGTAGAATCCGAATTCCACGACTACTTTAGAATGAGATTAATGTTTTGTTGTTTGAGTATATTCTTCGCAGCGATGACAGCTATAAGACCTAGGAGGAGTGTTCTGAAAGTCTTGCCTATTGGTAAAAATCCTGATAAGGAAGACTCGCACCCTGATGTACATTTTCTACTTCACCAAGACAATTCCTGCTTGTCGACTTCGCCACATAAGTAGGATGTAATGAGCCTTAGAGAACTGATATCTCTGAGTATTTATGAGATAATGGAAACTGGCAAACATAATTTAAGCGAATAGGTGAATAATGTTGAAACGCTCGTTGCTTATAAGCCGCGTAGCTAAAGTCTACGCACAAAGACACTGGACTTTTTTTGTCAGGTCGGCCAAAATTAGTCGAGAATGTCTTTTCATTGGAGTTCAAAATGTTTACATATGAACCTGACAGAAATAACAACGTCATCAGTCCTCGTACGCTTTCAATTTATATCACAGAAAGTGTTCTGCAAGTGAGTTTTGAGTGAACGGATGCCGGTTCTGGAGGTGACGAAGTGCACGGAATTGTACACTGCTTCTAAAGTTCTCGTGGGCATTTCTCGAGTAATTCTTCCCTCACACCACGCCCATCTGATGCAGAAATCAATTACTGACTTATGCACGTGTGAAGGATATACGAGTTGGAGTGACAGGAGCACGTGTGAAGGATATACGAGTTGGAGTGAGAGGAGCACGTGTGAAGGATATACGAGTTGGAGTGAGAGGATGTTTTTAGACTCGCGACCATTGAGTGCTCTAATGAGTTTTCGTAATGGACTTGTCAGAGGGTTAAAAAAGAGATATATATATATATATATATATATATATATATACTCTTCCTTATTTTGATTTATTATTAATGATTTCGAGAAGCAGATATTGAATAAAATTGTTATCGTTATAAAAAATGATTTGTCTTTTAACATAATTAGGCACAACACCTATTTCATTTAGAACACTCCTGTGGCAGTACAATTGCTTATCATAGTGTGCTTCGTTCAATGATAAAATTGTAACGTCCAACCCCCTGGACTCAGGCAGCATGTGAACAAGTTAAAGAAGAATAATTTTTCCTAAACACTGAAAACTGTGATGACATTAAATGTTATTCTTGATTTTCGATATTTTATTATCAGACCTAACAACTCTCGAAGCTCTGATTGTGTTCTGTCAAACCTGGAGAAGAAACTTTGATCCCAAACTCAGAAATTAATTCGTTTAGGAACAGGTACACATGTGCAGTAGGATAAAATACTGAACAGTTTACTGATATTGCTATCTAATGAACTCAGTTTCCGTCACTCTGCACATACTGAGTACACACACTGTGTCAGTAGTAAATGAAGACTCAAAGGCTTTTTATGCCTCGAAGTGGCTTTATTACCCAAAATAAGGATTAATCTGATAGTAACATGCTAGCAATGCCGGAAAAATGCTAGCATGTTTTAATGATGTTCATTGAAGCATACACAAAAAATAAAATAACAAGGTCGGAGTACTATTCACTACTTTTAATTGTCAGCGTTTATGGATGCTGTTAAGGTTTGCTTTTATTCTGTATGTACAGAAAATACTGAAATGAGTGATTTGTTTCACTAACGAGAAGAGAAATTTTGTATTTTATGAGAATCGTGAAGCATGCGAAGAGAAACTTCTCATTAAAGTCCATTAAAAGTGAGTACAAATAACATATCATGTAAACGCACAAGACCCCTTTTTATTTTTTGAAAATACAAACTTTCTCTTATTCAAACAGGCTACTGAATTAGAATTTAAATTAGAGCAAGACCAAAAAATTGACAAACGTCATTGATGTGTTTCTAATTACAAAACAGACCAAAGTCAATGAACGTAGGTCGTAAGTAAACTGTGCCTGGAAGTAAGGATTCCAAAATTAAGGAGAAATTCATCGTATCATCAAATAACTCTATTAAAAAGACGGTTTCACATATGTATCAGAAGTTTACGCTTTTTACATAAGATTTCAAGTTAATCAAAAGATTGCTATTTGTGCTCAAAAAACACACTGTATACGCCTGTCACATAAGCAAATAGATCATTGTATGCACCACACACCTCACATCTTGAGGCTCTGATGACACATCTGCCACAGTGGCAACACAGTGGACACCTGTCAGTCATCCCTCATACCTGCCAAGTAACGCCACAGTGGCGACACATGATACTGGCCAGCCACGTCTCATACCTGCCAACTAACGCCACAGTGGCGACACAGGATACTTGCCAGCCACGCTTCATATCTGCCAAGTAACGCCACAGTGGCGACACAGGATACTTGCCAGCCACGCCTCATGCCTGCCAAGTAACGCCACAGTGGCAACACATTGGACACACGCCAGCCACGCCTCATACCTGCCAAGTTAGTCAGTTATCGAGAACCAGCACTCGAGGAATGCGAGTGTTTTCAGTGTCCACTGAAGCAGTAACACAGAGTGGCTCTATTAGATTTATCTTATTTATGCTACATATATTTAGCTGTCATGCTCAACATACAGGGTTATTATCACACAACTCAATAAGAGACGTTGTGATTGATGTACCTCGAGCGATGTTCAGAATTGTGGTGACTTCATAACTCACGAGTTGGTATTGAGTATAAAAACTACCTCTGATACTTCAGGTTGATGCAGAAAACATAATTATGTAAAAATTACATAGTGAAGTGACATAGTGAAGCAAAAATTAAAATTATTTGGTTTTGCTAGTTGTGTTTCTGCTTTATATCAAAGAGTGTTTGAAAAATGCTTAAGAATAATGATGTTGTAGGCAGGGTGCGTTACACTTTTTGATTTAGCTCATAGTGGACCAGTGGTTTGTCAGTTTTTCGAGATTCTCAATAAAAAATATGAGTCAATATATGAACATAGCGAATAAAAGTGTGATAATGTATTTTTTATAAATCAGTCCTATGAAACACAAGCTCAAAACCCGTTAGTAGACATAGAAGGTTGAAATAACAGGATGTTTAAAGTTAATCACTTTAATAATGAACATGTAACCACGTTCTTTACTTTTCTCACTTCAAATGACAACACAAATGTTGGTATATTGAGAAATGAAATATGACACGTACCCTTCAATGCTTTCACGGAGGGTCGTAGTCTCTGGAGGGTCATTTTTCAATCTTCTGCTCATATTTTCTTCGTGTTTCTTTCTTAAGAAGTATGGATCATTTAGGTCCCCTACAAATATCCGAAAGATGTCAAATTCTCAAAATAAAATGATTTCATCAAAATTATATGTATCTTTTACGATCTTCAATATTTCAAAGGTACTTGAACGAATACGAGGATGCAAACATTGTTGTAACCTGCATGTCTCTTGTTCTATCGATCATACGCATTAGTCTTATCAGGACCTGACCGTAACTTAGCAGTACGGTATTTTTGTGACAGTCACGAGGCCAATAGTTAAGTGAAATTATTACTAAGAGCATAGCCACTCTCAACTTGCAGCGGTGGAGGGAGATACTGTAAGACGTTGTATTCACTGAGTACGTGACGTGAAATGATGTTATATGGGGAATGTACGAGTATACTATATACATGATTGTTAATTGAGTAGAATGTTCAGACGAAGTAAAGTGATTTTGTACTTCTGCACGATATCAGATCGTTAATTGTCGATTCGCTTTTCAAATTCGAACGAATGATTAAATAAGCATCATTCACAATAGAATGGAGTCTCTTAATACTTATTATGCACCATATGAAGAGCATGCTTCAATTTAATCGTAGTATTAATTTCTTTAAGTAGGTCTACGGTTGTATTCCATGTTGACACGTGAAATATTTCTCATAAGAAGAATATACATCTGTTTCAAATGTATGATAATTAAAAATTTGAATTTCTGAAGTGTCATTTCAGGATTTAAAAAAGTAACCATTACAAGAAACAATGTGCCGATAACACGGAAGAACTGCATAATTGAATTTCTTAGAATTAAGTTTCTGTGTCTGAGATGGTGTTATGATCTACCAACTGTTATTGACCTCAATTTCTATTTCAGAAATTAGGTTTTAAGTTATAGAGAAAAATTCTGTTTTGGGTTAAAATTAGGTTTTAGGTAGTAGAGGCAAAGTATGTTTCTTTGTTTTAATATCGGTAAATTTTAAGTTTGAATTTCGTCTACTGTATTTCTGCACTGACAATGAAGTCTTTACAATCCAGAAAGTAGAATATTGGAGCTGGTCCCTTTTACTTTGGTTATTATTTTCATTTTTCGTGTGAGAATTCCACGAAATCGACCAATTAGCCCTATTTCATATACTTTAGGTGCTCCAGTTTCGGGAACACGGGAAACCTTCTCTCACGAAATGATCCTTGAATTGTACTTTTTAAGAAAGAGTCCATGAATACGTAAAGGTTTTAAGCAAGAATTTTACATTTTATTTCCTCCTCAGATAATGTTACGTGTTAGTGTTAGAGTGATTTCAGCATTCCTATTCAAACTAATGGGTTCCTAAAATTGCAATTTATTTTTAATAATTTCTCTGATTTTAATTAAAGTCCTGTGTCAAACCCTTTTAATATTCAAAATAATTGATAATGAAAGATCGTTCGTGATCGTTTCAAGAACGAAAATGTAGCCGAAAAAAGATGAATGCTCCATCAAAACATTGAAGGCTACCAGGCAAGTTTCATCACACGAATCACTTCAATTCAAACACATGTCATGTATATATATATATATATATATGTATATATATAATACATGAAACTATTATTGTTATAATATTCTTTATAATTCTCATATTTTTGATCGAACCATTGATGCATTTGCGTAAAAGTAAGGGTAAATCCATAAGAATTTTGAACAAACACTGGCATAAAAAGTCTGAAAGGGTAACGAACTACAGAAGGCAGCGTGTGCTCAGGGCGCTTTTTCAGGTGGTTTAAAAATAGCAAGCAGTGGACGCTTCAGATGTTGCCAGTCATCCACCTTCCTTCCGGCCACTACCAGCCCTACCTTAACGTCTAGGGCTTTCAGAACAAATAGTTTAAGCAAGCCAATCATTTATTACCATGCATAACAATGCACCACATATTCGTCTACTGCAGATCTAACATGGGAAGAATCGAGAGAAAAATATCACAAGTTCAGAATACATGTTCCAAGGAAAAATTTTTAGGCAATATACATGTATGTATTTTGAAATTGTATTTTGTTCGGCTCCGTGTCTTTTTTTTGCTAGCTATGAATTATTTCAGTATTTCATGTGATCATTTTGTTTGAAGTTTAAATATTTCATTGCAAGTTGGTAACGCCTGTTGGTTCACATATACCAATAAAAGTCTTTTTGTTTATGACTGTGATCCACAAACCATCTTTAATAGAATTTCCGTCAATTCTTGATGTATTGATTTATTCTACTGTTCGTCAATCTTTGCGTCAGAGTTTTTTTGCAATTTCCATATTTTCTGTTCGAAATTTTTAATTGTGTCGACAATTAAGTTTGCATTAATTTTTAGGTTGGGTGTTTTTCATTTCAACTTACGCTATGAATGTTTTTCTCACAATACTTTACACGTAAAATAGGTAATGAAAAATTGATACCCATTGTGAGTATTAAAACTTTTTCTCTTCCGGTAGAGTAAGATGTAACTCTATGTCCAACACTGCAATTTTTACCGAGTATTGTACAATTTTGAATATGTGGAGCTGAAGGAGTAGTTACCACTTTGCATCTGTAACATAACAGTTAAGAAATCGTTTTCTAGTGAGGTCCAATCTTTGTAATTGGTCCCTGCTCACGTCCCACTTTCTTGCAAAAGAAATTGGTTCTGACTCACATTCCACGGTCTAGTAAAAGAAATTGCTTCTTGCTCACATCCTGCGGTTTCTCCTAAGAAAATGTCTACAGAGGAAGAACCTCCATGGAGCGAGACTGATAAGGTATGAAAGAAGACGTTCTTAGAGAAGCGATGCCTAACTAGAGTGTGAACGAATTGTCATGCCATTGCTGAATGTTATTGTAAACAACCAATGATATAAAATGATGAAGCTGGAGTCCAAAGAATTAATGGAATTTTTTGAACTATGGATATTCAAAAAACGGCTCGAACATTTCACTCACCTGATATATACAATATATGTTTTTATTATAGATTGAATCTCTCCCCAGCAACGTTACAAATAAGTGTTTTGAAAAGGTTTTTCCTATTCAACATGTTTACTCTAATTTATAATGCTTGTTAGAGCTGCTATAAACAATGCATTGTTACTAAATATATACTTAACATGAAAATTTGACTCAAAAGTATTTAGGAGCGAATGCAATATTTTGGTATGGAAAGATTAAGATTAAGTACATGATTGAGGAAGAAATTTTCGATCAATAGCTGCTGTTGATGATGTCATAAGATATGATGTACTATGATTTACACTACAATGCATACAATAAGTTAAATTCTAAAACTTTTTTGTGTCTTTTAAATATACACGAGTGTGTGGGTGGTAGACGAGATCAACTTGAAACTGGCCGACATGAAAGACCTGAAAAGTATATCCTTCTTTGACTTTCCTGTTGAATTAAAGGTGACGTAAGTGTACAATGCTAAATTTTCAGTAAATTGTCAGTGAACCGAAAAATAATTTTAACTGTGACGATGAAATTTGATTGGGAGCTGCCTCACCAACTGCAGCATGGTTACGCTGCAAGAAGTTTAACTTTTGGAACAGAAATAAGGTGAAATAGATTAACGCATAGGACTAGAGTTCTGCGTTCAAAACCATGATATATATTCAAGGGTATTCATTCGGAGCTTTATTGCTTGAGATGCTGTATGAGTAGTTTGCATCTGTAAGCAAAATCGTTTTTACCTTTGGAGAACTTTAATCTTTAACAATCGTATTAAATTTATAACTATAATTTGAGCACTATGTTGTTACGAATATACATACAAATCTACGCGATGTACTGTATTCATATCACTAATTTTCTGTTGATGAATTACTTTTGTTAGAGGCTACAATTCAATTATTTTTAAATTCTCATTTATATGCACAGGAACATTTTTTACTTCATCCCAAATTTTGCCTTAAGCGTTGATTCTTATTAAATTTACTAACACCACAGAGATGTTAGCCTCTAGTTTAAAAGAAATGATACGTCAGTCATCTGTTCTAAATCACAGAGTATTTTATATTATTTGACTTGAATAGAACAAGAGGCAATTAGTATTGAGACTTGTCCTCCCGATTTGAAAGATGGCCGTAGACGATTTCGACCTTGAAGGCACTTGTCGAAGGCATTTCGACCCTGTCACTCTATCTTACTTCTGAAGCCTTTCATCTCTAACAACCTTGAATTTCCTCTTCATTCTCTTAGCGTCAAATTCTTCATACCATAAACTCATTATGAACATTCACAGCGTCATACAAACACCCTTTTGCATTTAAGCCAAGACTCCTACATATCAATTATTCGTTTCAATGTTTCTCCATTCCTGGCATGCTTTTCCTATATTACGATTCACAGCCTTCCTTAAAATCCAACGTAATTAAAAGATTCCTTTACTTCAACCATTACTCTAAATAACTCTAAATTGATTCCCCAACGTTCTTTTTCAAATAACCCTTTATCACATTACACTCACATCGACGCTTGTTTTTAAACTGCACATTCTTCCAATTCCAATGGTAATCTCTGGAAATTTTCCTCTGAATTAGCTGCTAAAGTTATGTTACTAGTAAAAAATAACACGTTCAGCGTATATATTCCACCAATCCACTGCCATCATTTTAAGACTTTTTAAAGACTAGTAGTTTCATGTATCTCTATTTCAGACACGTACAAGAGAACGATTGACTTCAATCAATACAATTAATTGAAAACAGATTGTGCAACCAGACAAACTTTTTGGGTATCTTCTTCTAGAACTAATTTTTTTCCTGATTTTGCTTACAAATCATGTGTTCTTTGCAGAAAACCGTTCCTCCTCACGCGCTGTCGCACCTTCCTCAAAACGGCAGCGAAAAATGGGAGATTATTTACAGAGAACCTTACGGCAGGTATGAATTTTCAATTAGTTTTATCTGTGACACTTTTTCTTGTAAGTCAGTACGTAAATACTTAGTCCGACTGTAAGAAAAGAGAGTGACAGTGAAGGGTTGAACACAGAATTGACTAGTGAGAAACTGAGGAAATAAAATAACAAAGCGAAAACACTAGGCGAATGCTGAATATTGTCTGGTACGTCTAATTCTGTGTTCAGTTGCTCATTTGGTGTAACTGCAAGAAAAATAATAGCACATTTACGAGAATGAGACGGTAACTTGAAAAGTTATGGTAGTTTCTATGGAAAAAATTCAACTCCTACACAACAATAAGATATTATGATTTCAATTCTTTATTTCAATACAAATTTATTAAAAAGCTACATGCTTTGTGTCGGAAGGTACTTTTAACTTACTCATAGATCTTTAATGTACTGCTCTTCGTAGAATTAGCCTTCAGTTAGAAGGGTTTATCTTTATCATACTTTGAGAAATAACATAAAACGGCTAGAAAAATGCGAAAACTAAAGCACACAGATGCTGCTCTGCTATACATATACTTGTTTTCAAGTTAATTAGAAATCAATAACTTCTTGTTCTATGACGTTTTAGGAAAAAATAAAGGAGTGGTTTGAACAAACGTCAATTTATTCAGCAATATCCACAGTTTCCATCATATTTTTTTATAAATACGATACATTAGCTCTCATTAACTGCTGTGCAACAACGGCTTCTTTGAAAAATTATCATTAAGTAAGATCGGCAAAATGAGCACATTTATGCTCAATGCAACTTTTAAAACTAATGTGCGCATAAACTATGGAGCCACTTTGTTTCTAGTTCATAATTAACTCATGCAAAATTTACAGTTTTTTGAAGAGAAATTTTTAAAAATGATTTTCATGTAATAGATTTTGTTATTTTTTACTGTTTGAGAGAAAAAATCAACAATTATTTTCGTATAATTTAATTTGTTTTGTTACTGAGATATAAGAAAAAACAGTAATTTTATCCAGAACTGATAAAAAATTGAAAGTATATGAGAGACGTAAGTTCAAAACTAATATTTTACAATTCCAGTGTAATTAGTTTCGGTTAATTTTCGTCAGATGCATGGTGGCAAAGGTAGACATCGCGGAAGGAGAGCTGCTGTACGAAGATCATCCAACAGTGCATGGCCCGAAGCAAAATAGCGACCTTCTCTGCCTTGGCTGCTACAGCCGCCTGTTCCAAGACACCCTCCATAGATGCTCAAAGTAATGTTGCAACAGCTTGTTGCTTGTTTCTACAAGGACTTTTAAAACAAACTTTTGGATCAAATATTCATTATTGTTGTGGTGAAATGAAAAGAAGCCATCCGTATCTGACACAGATTTCGTTTACGAATGTTAAATTGTATAGCCATTCGTGGCGCTGATGTATTTTTACGATGCATTGTACAATATTCTCAGAGAATATTGTGAATTGGAAGAAATAAGCACATTGTGTAAGGCGGTCTAGTTTGACATGGCGTCTTCATTTTCTCCGTCAGTTTTTATATGATCGGACATTACAGAATAAGGAAGAGGGAAGAGTTAAACTATTTTCGAGTTCATGTATGTGATATTCCACCTGTATAATTGGAGAAAAGCAGCAGCACACCTTCGTTAAATTATAAATGAATACAAATAACAGTATGTGCGTGCCGAGTAATCGTTTAAAATATTACTAGCAAATTTTCGTGGCGTCATACAGAAATAAAAATTACGGATCACGAACGTAGCTGGTACATTAAGTGTTACGAGTACATTTTCTTCCGTACAGATGCACCTGGCCGCTGTGCAGCCCAGCCTGTGAACTCAAGGGTCTACATCCCTTAGAATGTGCAGCTTTTGTGAAGACCAACTTCAAATTTAACTTCTCCGACTTCAGCGAAGAGGATCCTGTATTCGAGAGCATCTTGCCCCTCCGATGTCTTATGCTGAGAGAGACAGATCCTAAAAAATGGAACACTTTGAGAGCCATGGAACCTCACGACGATCTCAGAAGAGGATCTGAACTTTGGAAAACAGAACAGGTGATCCGATCGTTCCCCTGCTTGGTTCCGTACCTGAAGTGAGTCAGTATCTACTTCTTAATGTAAAAAATAACTTTCTATTCAATCTGTTTAGCATATCTATTAATCACTGCTTGGAGTTTATGCAGCGTGTCGGTAATAATTAAATATAGTGTCCAAACTCCGTAGATTTTTAAAGAAAGTTTCTTTTACAGTTAATGATAACTGTATTTTTTAATACCATTCCATCATAGTTCTTCTCAGACTATGAAGTTCACATTGTATACATTGAACTTCAAACTGATTTAAATGAAAATATTACAGAAGTGTGAAATAATTCGTTATTTACTTTGGTTTACGCTTTCAAAGTTTACGATGAAATTTTGATGTTCAAATTACGATGAAATTATCTTTCAATTACCTACCTAGTTCACAGATTAATACAGAATCGCATTTGGATGTTTTAATAATATTCATATATTCAGTCAGAACTCAGAGACATTTGAATTCTAAATATTATTAAGAAAGCGACGAACTTGATGTTTAGAGGATAATTTAAACAAAGTATTGTCATGTATGTCTAGATAACCAGGAGACTACAACACATGCAGAATATTTTTGAAAAACTTCAGTAACATTTTCTTTTTGGGAACGAGACTTTTATTTACAATAAGAATATGATGAAATAAAATTGTCTTAACGATTTTTGAGCTTTCAGAAAAAAAAAAAAAAAAAAAATCTACCTTACAAAAGATCGTGTGCGACTTCCTGCGTGAGAAACTGAAGCTGAAGGTGGACGACGCGTTGTGCCACAGCGTGTCTGGTGTGCTCGATGTGAACTGCCACGAGGTGCAAGCGGGTGGGTGGTTGACGCACACCTACATAATTCCCTGTGTTTATATCATCATTTGTGATTAATTTTATATTGAACTGTTCTTGATTTTATGTGATGACATAAAGATTACTCTTGAGCTTCAATTGATTTCACGCATTGATATAAAGATTACGTTTGTTTTTTTTTGCCCCCAGGATCAGCGAATATTTGCAACGTTCGTGGTATGTATCCTCTGAGCGCCATGATGTCTCATGACTGCTTCTCTAACACACATCACACCTTCACTGATGAGCTCACCATGCACACCATCGCTTCCCAGCCCATAAAAAAAGGAGATCAGATTACAGGTATTACTTGTATGCATATTTAGAGTGCAATAAATGTGCATGCTTAGAGGAGTATTTCTGTCATAATTAATTTCGAAAGTAGAAACAAATTCATGGTTTCAAATCTACAGAAAAATTAATAGTGTGTGAGCAAAAAATCTACATGTGTAAAAAAATACTGTACGCGTGTTGTATCAATGATACTAAATTGAAAAAAAAATTGCACAGCTTTACCTCTCACAATGATTAGAATGGTAGACAGTTAATATATATATATAGTCCTTCGAGTATCCTCTTAATATATACACATAAAAACTTTCTGGTTCCGTTTAGTAATTGAATCATGATATGAAATAAATTGCTAAGTTGAAGCTGGGATACCAATTTTCAGTTCAATTTGACATTTTTTTAGCTGTTTCATCACTTCTATATGTATGTATTGCGAGTACATAAACACCTCGACTACGAGACTAAGAGGTAGTTAATACCAGTAAAAAACCATAGTATCCCTGTATTCTGAGTTCGACATTGTCCTTAGGAACGTACACACACCTGCTGTCGGGGACGACAGAGCGGCGCAAGCACCTGCGGTACGGCAAGTTCTTTGACTGTGTGTGCAGCCGCTGCAGTGACCCCACTGAGCTGGGCACCTTCTTCAGCGCCCTCAAGTGTACGCGCTGTGGTGGTACTGTGCTCTGCAAGGACCCCCTGCACCCTCTCAATAAGGCCGACTACCAGTGTACCAAGTGTGGCAATGAAGTGAGTACTGTAACTGCTCCTAACTTTGTAATCTTTGCAGCGTAGTACTGCAAAGCCTCGTGTGTCAAATAAGTAAGTTCTGTAATAATTGATCTGTCGAGTACGGATTGTGTGAATATCCATCAAAACAACTTATGTGTGAGAGACATCGTTAGGTATTTTAGGAAAACAGCTCACTAGTAAAGCGAGTACAAATGATGCATGCTGAATATCAGAATTGAGTGATTCTGAGGATACCTGAAAAATATCAATAAAATATTGAAAATAATATGCTAAGAATTGAGCTAAAATACTGATGCTTTGTAAATTGCAGCGCTTTTTATTCTTGTAATAACAAAATAAATCTAAATTCGTCATTGGAACAATAACAGGATGTGTTTCATTAATTCCGATGCATCATACAAGGAAAAAACTGATTAAGATTTCCAAGATAGAATTGCTTTATCAGATCACTTCAAAGATTAGAAACTGATGAGAATCGTTTTCATTTTATCTATGAAATTTTACGTTTAAAGGTGAGCTAGAGATATTTTTGACAGAAATATTTATAAAGGGTATAAATTTTTTCGTTTCTTGTTCGTTATGAATCTTCACAGCTCTTAAGTGGGAGAGATAGCATATAACTTCTTAACTTCCTGTTGTACCAAGGATTAAGCCGTCAAATTGAAAAATGTTCTTTTGCATGAGAATATCAGTAGCTTTGAAAATACTCTAAAATTATTAAGAATAAATCATTAAGATTTACATTTGCAAGATCCTTGTGGTCAGATGGATACTAGGCCGGACAATAAACTACTTTTCAATAAGACATTTGATCCTCGTTTCCTCCTCGGGTGTCTGTTGAGAGTTTACTGAACCTTGATGTATGTAATAATATCATAATTATCGACGTATGTAAAGTAGGTGAAACTTTCAAGAACATTACATGATATTATAATGATCGAAAATATGATTTCCGACATTTTTTGTAAATTTCTGAACACCAAAAACAAAGAAACTGTGCGCGAACCGCTTGACAAACGAGCTGTGATAATTTCTATTGTTCAGACTATGACTAAAAATGACCCTGCGGGGACTACGTTCATTATCTCATAAACACCAACATTATTCTGTTGGGCGCCTTGTAGAGGAAAAACATGCTTTTAACCTTTGAATTGTAAAATCAGTTGCAAATGATCCTAATTTTTGCATTTTGAAACGAGTGGTGCTGTGTTGCGTAGCGTCGGATTTTGAACGATTCAAATTGTCGATCGTTTATTCGTGATTCCAACCAATATTTGCGATTCATATTTTTTAGGGTTGTAATGTCTTATACCAATTCATAACATTTTCATTTTGACATTTTCGCAACAATGAAATTTCTTTATCAGAATGTTGTTGCGACTTTAGTACCTAATTTTATTGAAAAATGAGTACACACAAATATTAAGATTGCACTATAATGTGCAGTACGTGACGCTTTGATGCCAAGACGTAACTGCGTTCTTGCTCCAAAAATGGTACATTAAGACTTTAACCCTACAATTCTAGATTGAGATTTTACACATAAAATGGTAGAGGAGGAGCTTACGTATCATCATCTCTGTGAATTCAAAACGCGGGAGCTGCGTCGCTCCATTAGCTGAACTTACCTTCCTTCTCTCACGAGAGAACTATTCTTCAGTACAAATATTAACAAAGTTGTTTGCGTCCAGTAGAGAACTGAATTTTACTCTTGCTTGTACTCATGTGGTCAGGTGCCGGTGGGTGCTGTGAGCAGACTCACGAATAGCATATACAGAGAGGTACAGGAAGCAGGCCCTGGAGATCTACAAGCTCTGGAGACAATTTTCAGCAAGTACGAGAAGCTACTCCACCCCAACCACTTCCATCTCATCGGTTTGAAGCATAGTCTTTCACAGGTAAATACAACATGCGATAACATAAATTCCTTTTGTCAAAGCACTTTGCTTCGAAAAAAGGAAGTTATATTGCCGCACCCTGTAGAATTTTTCGATAGGACCGTGTTGTTAGGACTGGGTAAAAACTACGCTGTTACGGACTTGAGTTTAGTATGACACCTCTGAAATGACCCATGGTGGGAAAATTTCCCTTACCTCTCCTATCAGATCACAGATTATAGATGTAATAGTTATGTACTATTGTTTAATTTTCATAGAGAGCATTAAATTACTGCTTTCAGTAGTTGAGGAAATTGAAGACTATAAAAAAGGATGGTGATAAAAACATGAAAAAGAAGAATGACTTTTCATTAACTATTTTTAACTTCGTATTGGGTGAAAAAAATTGGATCATTTACTAAAGTAGCTGAACACACTCCTCTCTTTCCGGTAGAACATGTGGCTGAACATGTAGCTCTATGATACTAAACTAAAATTGACCAATTTTGTTGAATTTTACTGTAAAACCATGTAAAAACAAGATTCATTATGAACGTGTCTAGCGAAAAATGTTCCATCAACTCAAAAAGTGACATCATTATCAGCATTTAAGGAACTCTCCACTTAAATTTGGCAAAAGTATTTTGAAATAAATAATAAATGTGGGTCTAACTATTGCATCGCTCGGGCTGATAAATCATTACCAGCTAATTGTATGAAAACTCTCGAGCTCAATTTTTTACTCTAGCTTACCAATGTACGACATAGAGAAATCATTCTTATTACTATTTATTCATGTTAATGAGTTACATAAGTGAGCATAAGAGACAAAATTATGGAGAAGAGAATATACGTCTTATTTTATGAGAGTGATTTGAATAATGAATACTTAGACTTAATACTTAAATAAGATGCCTCGATTAGAACGAGCTCTCACAGCAACTGGTGATCTCAGATGTATGGAAGGAGCTCCGGGTACCTCATAGGGGAGCTGACTGAGCAGCAGCTGGAGAGGAAGATCGACTGCTGCACTCATCTGCTCAACATTATCGACGTCATCGATCCTGGAATTTCGCGACTACGAGGTAATAGAAATCCATTAGACTGAATCAATGGAATGACGGGGATTTACTCTAACAATTCTCTCAACGAGTTTTATCTGACACGAGCTGGAGACGTATTAGCATACCAGTGGAATACTTGTTATAGAGGCTCTAAAGCAGTGGTTCCCAAACATTTTGTGATCAAGTACCACTTGGAGGTCCCGTACAGTCGCCGCGTACCACCTGGTTCCAGAGAAACTGAATTCGATCAGATATCACTTTATTTCCATAATTGTACAAGTAGAACACGCAAATCAACTAAGATTTGCTAACTACAAATCGTTGCCAGATTACCCTATGTTAGGCAGTAAACATTTTGTGAAGTAAAATATAACAAAATAAAAATTGTTCATGACCCCGAAAGTGTTCGCGTACCACCTGGAAGACCCTCGCGTACCACTAGTGGTACGCGTACCACAGATTGGGAACCACTGCTCTAAAGTAATATGTCTATTAAGAATGGCTTATAATGTATGCATCATAATCGTAAACACAAGTTTCCTTCAAATTTTACTCGAACAATTTGTTTTCGCATGTTTATCATCAATTTCCGAAGTGACTCTGGTGAGATACGACTTGATTTTTTTCTGGATGCAGTTCCTTTTTCCAGAAAGTTTGGCATTGAATACTCAACATTAGGCTGAAATTAGGCTGACACAAACGATTCAACTTGCAGATAAAAATAATAACAATGATGTAAAAAAGAGAAAACTTTTCAGTGATTATTCTCTGATTAGGACGACTTTATGATTCAATACAGATATTTACGAGTTGAAGTATAAATCTGAATTTAGCTCCCTGAAATATTTTTAATTCAAGTTAATAATGGGTAATAGAAATGCTTTCCACAGAAAATAGTTACAGGGATTAGAACACTCCTAATTTGATCCATATCTGAACTCCAGGTCTGACGAAGTACGAGCTTCATGCACCGCTGCTGATGAAGGCAAATAAGGAGTTTCAGCTTAAGCTGCTGACCAGGAAGCAGTTCCTGCAGAGATTACACGAAGTACTGCAGCTGCTGCACGACACAGTGTACTGCCTGCAGTTCGAGCCACCTTCCACTCACGAAGGACAAGTTTGTGCGGTCAGTAAGATGGTTTTAATTTTAGGTCACCATGAACAAATAACTGAGTTAGGCGTGACGTAATTTTGTTCGTTTACCGTACCGAAATACTGGAAATGTATTTTTTCATAACAATATGCTCATATTTATTGAACGCTCACTGTAAACGAACAGTAACAGCATGAATATGAATACCCGGTACAGTATTCCCTCATTACTTCGCGGTTCGTTTATTACAGACTCGCTATTTCGCGGGTTTAAAAAAAATAATGTCGAATATATAACGCGGTATTTTTGCTGTTTCGCCAGTTTTTGCGTTACTCATTCTGCCCATACGTAGTAAAACAATCTTTATTTCCAATCAACTACACAGTACATAGACATTTAGTACATTGGTTTTTCAAATTCTTAAGGTTGACATTCTTAGAGTAGGGGTGATGATGAAGCTCCATGATCCCGGGAGGTTTGATGGGCGTGTCCATGGCATGGGCCATGACTGCTTACCCAGTAAGCCTTACCGATATGTGCGAGCTCATTGCACGAAGAAGCAACGAGAAACATCTCGTGTTCATGGCCGGGTTCGAACCCACAGTCTTTCCGCACGAAGCAGAGACCTGATACCCAACACAAGCCGTAGACCACTCGACCACGGTATATAATGAATTTAATGAATTTTGCATTAATAAATCATAAAATATACAAAAATATATTAAAAATATTAATTCTAACTTCAAAAGAATATTATAATCATAAAAAATTACGATTAACAGTCAATAGCGTGTTTACTCAGCGGATGAATGGACCAAGAACAAACAGTAGGATTTGGGCAGCAGCCGCTTGAGACGCTACTTGCCGACGATAGATGGTAAACAACACACGATTGGTTGACTGATGGAAATGAACCAATCAGAGAATGTTGGACTGTATCCCATTCACTTATTGGCTCAGTAAATGTCGCATCTTGTTTTCTTTCGTTCGATCGGAGCTTCCCTTCGCCGCTCTTCCATTTCACGTTAGCATCGGACTATTGCGTATGCGTAGTTTTAAACTGATATTATATTATTATTATTATGTGAGTGACATAAAAATAAAAAGTGTCCCTACATCAAGGATTTTCACTTATTGCGGGTGGTCGTGGAACGTAACACTCGCGATAAGTGAGGGAACATTGTATTTCTCCTGTCTCTTACAAGTACGTGGTGAATGCAACGTATAAAGTTATTTCTTTAAAAGGAACATCTTCTTCAGTTAAAAATGTCAATTTCTATTCTCACTGAGGTACTGAGGAAAGAATAAAAAGAATAAAAATGAGAAAATAGCTTGAATACTAGGCTCGATTGCGACTATTTTTCAACAAAACAAAAAACAAAAACGTATATTTCCAATAAAGTTGGTACATAAGAAATGTAACTGCATTGGTTTTTAAAAATGCCTTATCATAAAATCCTTAAGTGGTAGGTATTCTATGCATAGTATCATAGATGATAGAACAGCAGT
>VCRD01004882.1:0-12303 GCA_006783055.1 Trinorchestia longiramus
TCACCAGCTTGGTCGACTATCACCAGCTTGGTCGACTGGTGAGCGAACATGCTTGCGAGCGGGAAGACCCGGGTTGGAATCCCGCTACCGACATGGTTGACGTAGCTGGAAATACGGCATATGACTTGGGTAAAACAACCGAATAATTATCGAAGTAATTATCCGACTCAAGAATGGGCCAGAAGTTTCGTTCCTATAGCCTCATTCTATTCTATTCTATTCTATTGTGATGTTATTCTTTCTCCTGCGATGTTTTTTTAACACTGCAGCTTCTAAAGTGAAATGAAAATAGTTGTTACCATACACTGGATTCCAACACACTTTGTCATGATAGTAATGATACATTCATAGGTTTGCATACTCCAGGCGATGTATGATGTATATGCATTAGGTGTGTGTATCATACGCAAGGTTTCAAGTGTGGAGCGGTGCCGGGCCACCGACTCACAAAAATAAACAATTAACCTAGATACAAGCTGAAGAGCAGAGAAAACATAAACAGTAGAGTTTGAGAAAGGTAGCAGTGTATGGT
This sequence comes from Trinorchestia longiramus, assembly GCA_006783055.1. NCBI lineage: Eukaryota > Metazoa > Arthropoda > Malacostraca > Amphipoda > Talitridae > Trinorchestia > Trinorchestia longiramus. The sequence goes on from VCRD01004882.1 coordinate 533, forward strand.
TTCGTGGCTAAAGAAAGTGTTAAACATGAGCAAAATTTCTTGGTAGAGACCTTGTGATTCTCAAGAATTACGTAGTCGTATAACTCTCAAGTTAATTGAAGAGTGGGCGGAGTATATAACAGACGTTTAGAAACTTATTTAGGACGATAGGACAAATAGGGAGATTAGAAAATAGAAAAGATACGTGGGCGAAGCAAAGCTCATGTAAAAACGGTAGGAAGGATAAATGTGGGAGATTTGAGAACTAGACCTCGACAACGATGTAAGCTATTGTAGCTAGAGCGACATCTAAGGCCTAGGGCATATGTAGGTATGAGTTTAGGGATACAAGTGGAGCAGGTGTAGAAGTGATTAAAGTGAAATTGAATAAATCATCACACCGACGAAAGACAGTAGATTTTACACCAAACAGTTTGCTCATAAAGGCACCAATCGCGCACATGCACCTCAATTATACAAATATATTTTGATCACGTGCTCACACCTTGATAGCTCACTAACATTTCAGTCAAGCAAACATACAACAAACATACATACGTAGGCCCAGAGTTAAAAAGGATATGGAATTAGTACTTTACAGAATAGCAAGGCTCCTTTCCCATTTTTGTCATGACTACATATTTTCGAGCGTGTTCAACAGGGCCAGTTTATCAACTCGGATTGTTGTACTATTGCTTCACTGAGTTCTACTGAGCAACACAAAACTCCTGTTTCTAGCTAGTTTCCTCCAATCAGTTGTAATTTTACATAGCAAAACCTTTTTTATAAACTGGTACATAGCACCGACTGGATGAAACTCGAATTAGTTCTTTTCATTTGAATTTCCTGAGGCAATCAGCGTAGTGTTGACAGTACTCACAAGTGTCACAAAACAGCAGAACAGCTACAACGACGGCTACAACGCTACGATGCCACTGCTACTCCATTCTTTTGTTTTTCTCCACATCACCAGTAATAGAATAGCTCAAACTTTTTTATTAGGCTGTACCACGCTACAATACGCTTTCCTTGCATAAAATATGTGCTGTCACAAGTTGCTGCCATTTGCAGATATTAACTGTTTTCGAAAATTTTAAAGCAAAGTGGCGAAGTAGAGCCAAGTAAGAGTTTCGTTTATTTGCTGATATATTTCATATCATAAGTTGACTGAAATGGAGTGAAAAAAGAGTAGAGTGGGATTATAAAGTATAATGATGATCGGGGTAAAGAAACTTTTTATAAAATGTAAGCTTTGTACAGATCTAGAAACCTTGTATACCTGAAGTAAACTCAATGTAAAATATAGCATTACGAAAAACCACACTTCACTGTTGGCAGTCAATGAAGATGGCGAATTTATGTGATGGATTAGTTGATGCTACTATACACTAACAGATAATTGTTGAAAGAATAATTAGCAAATTATTGTAAGCTTCATAACATGTTTGCATTTGTTGACAAAGATGAACCGAAGAGTTAACGAATTATGAAAAATTGTAGTCACTTATTGATGAGGTTTGAATTCTGAAACTTTAAGTAAGCTTAACAAAATTTCTGAAATTTGTTTCTGGAACTACAGATTCTTATCTGGATTTGGTATTTTTAGTATGTACAGATCGAATCAAAGTCTTAGATATGCCTTCTTATCTCTAAACAACAGATGAATTCATTCGCTACGTGAATACGTTTATACTGAGAAATGCGTGTTAATTTCACAATCAACAGAACCATTTAGAGCACCAGCAAAACTTGTAGGCGATTTCATTTCCTTACTCAAAATGATAGGAAGTAGAACGATGATTTCTGTAAAACGTCATAAACAAATGAATCAGTTTATTTATGGCACGCAACATTTTCATTGCCATTCAGTCTTCACTTTCTTAAAATGTAATCGAAATGAAATATCTTGTATCCCTTTCTTAAAATGCATTACGTTGGTTTTTTTAAATACAAAGTAGTTGAAAGCAAGATTCCTTTGTTCCATTTTGTTATAAAACCTACAAAAAACTCAATCGGTTAAATTCATTTTTTTATTTTGATGTTCAGAGATTTCATCCATTCTGAGTTTTATTGTCAGATCAGATGAATGAAAGGATTCTATTTGTCCCAGTAAAACGAAATAACTCATAAAATTAGTTCCATTTTGTGCTCTCTGATTTTAGTACTGGCACACTAGGTTTGCCTACAAAATGTATCTCAGACCACGTGTGGTGTTCATGGCATCTTCCATAAGATTTTCTACTACAGGCGTCTGTAAACAGTTCTGCTCTCGACGAGCACCTAGTTGAAAAAAAATTGTCTTATTGTAATTCGTTTGAGCTGGAAAAATTTTCATGGTAAAAGGACCATGCTGAGAGCAAAACATGTTTGTCCAGTGCTGCAATACACGCTTCCTCAGGAGCAGCAAAATAAGTTCATCTATTTTAGGCATTTCAAATGTGCAGATCGCTATATGAAGCAAACGTTGAATCCCCCAAAATTAATCATGCTGAAAAAGAGTGCGACCTGGTAGGTTTACAAGAGTAGCTTTATTGCTCTTAGGGTCTTTCCTGATTTTTAATATAACACATAAACGTGTTAATTGCTAAAAAAAGTTTTGTTATGGGAAAAATAAAAAATAGTTAATGACTCGTAAATTATACATCATTGTATGACCAGGAAAACAAGTTACGGTCAAAGCCACATACACTCAGACCACGCACTCACGAGAAGAAATAAAATTTAGAATTCTCGCTCACTGGAATTTTTTACCAGAAATTTCATTCCAACCAATTTTCTGCATGCAATTTCGTTCTGGTTGAATGGTCATCGAGTACGTGTCGAATTCTATATTGTAATTGTCTAAACTGTTACTATGATTATAAATGAATCCCAGGCTTTAATTCAAACTTTGAAAGTACTATAAAAATAGTTTATCATCCTGCCTTTTCTTAGTAATAATGATGGACCTGCCAGATATTTGAAATCGGATCTTTGATTCGATAGGTACGCACTAATTTAGGTCCTGTGTACCATGTATAGAGGACGTTGCAGGCAGTGTCTTCTAGCGTGAACAATTATTAAATAAAATTTTTCTCTTATTTCTCTTATTTAGAGGGTAGCATTACAGATTATCTATATATTATTCTGCTTGTTCCTTCCTTAGTTAGTTAGTACCCTACGCATTCGTCCAATTTGCAGTATCATAGCTACCGACTTCCTCATTGAAACATTAAAAGATGGTCTTCACATGCATTGATATGTTTGACATTTTATACAAACTTCCCCTAATTGTTAAGACATATATTTAATCAGAGATCCGTATCTTACATACAAATCTGTCATAAGTGTCAGTAGTATCAGTGACTTTTCTTCATGTTTAAGTAATACTTGCGCCGATTGTAGCCTTAGAACTACACAATGGAGCGAACATTGGAAGCTGTTCGCGATTAAATGAGACTCTACAGGCAGAGAAGAAGGAATGAACTACGGCAGGAAATCCTTGAGAGGGAGAGGCAACGTCAGCAAGTAAAGCGAGCTGCAATGAACGATGTACAACGTGAAGAGTACCTTCAGCGAGACAGTCAACGAAAGCAAGTCATGTGTGGTAATATAGACGAGGAGCAGCAATCAGAGTACCGCGAACAGCAAAAATTAGCTGCATTTTATGGGTTGTTCTGTCCAAAACACTAATTCTTTGTGCCATCCAGAAAAGAATCAGTTGTATCAAAACATATTTGTTGATTAAATACATTTCTCATCACGCAATCAGAGATCCGTATCTTACATACAAATCTGTCATAAGTCCTGATAGTATCAGTGACTTTTCTTCATGATTAGAAGACCCAACTGAGGCAGAGTGTTATCCTCTTGAGTTCCTTAATTCACTGACACCATCAGGAATGCATCCTCATAAATTATGCTTGAAGCCTGGCTCAATAGTAATACTTCTTCGAAACATTTCTATTCAGAATGGAGTCTGTAATGGGACAAGACTTGAACTGGTGGCCCTGCACCAATATTCAATTGAGGCTTTGTTTATCAGCGGTTCACTTAATGGAAGACGTGTCTTTATTCCCAGGATAAAGCTGGCACCAAGTGACCGTAACTTGCTATTCACATTAGAGAGCATGCAGTTTCCTATTCGTTTGTCATATGCCATGACTATCAACAAGTCACAGGGGCAAACATTCCTGAAGGTTGGATTATTCTTACGTCAACCTGTTTTCAGCCACGGACAATTATATGTGGACTTTTCAGGAGCATGCAAACTCTAATGGCTTTAACAACGAATATTGTCTGGCAAGAGGTGCTGGAATGAAGGAGTACATTAAAAATTGTTGATTACAATGTGATTTTACTTTCTGTATTGTACTATGTAGCACAATATTACTTTTTGAGTATTTATTTGGGCATATTATTTATCTCATATGTGTCAGTTCTAAATTTAAAATACAATGGACATTATTTTCATAAATATGTTAATAAAAACATATTGGCAGCGTTTTATTGGTTTTCCTGTCCAAAACACTAATTATTTGCGCTATCCAGATAGGTATCAGTTTTTATCAAAACATATTTGTTGATGAAATATATTTCTCATCCCGTAGAATTTCCACGGGTTTTGCTAGTATTTATAATTTTATGGACGATTCATGTGCATTACAACATTATTTCGATCTTTACGATTGTTAACGATGACGATGAGCCTAATGGTTTCAAACACCTACTCGTGCGCGAGATGCGATACTGTGGTACACTCATTGGAAATCAGCTTCAAGTGATAAGTGACATTACTCGGGGCAATGTTATTTTTAAAATTTCATCCGCCTAATTATCGTTCAGCTACTTAGATACCTTTACTGGGCATATAAAATAGAATTTTGCAGTCTCATCTAGTGTAAGGGCAGTCCCCGAAGATGCCAACCAAAAGGGGAAAAAGCGCACACTAAGTTCATATATTTACTAACAAAAAAATAAATAAATAACCCTAATTCCAACTGTAATGGCTAACAAGAAGAAAAGTATTAAACGTCGGCACTGAAGAAACATGAAAGTCGATACTCTGAATCTTTAACTCGACTCAGGATTGCAGAGGTCAGAACAATAGCAGTTGCAGTAGTACGTCACGTCACAAGTGGTCCAATCCTCACCAGGCTTCAAAGCGTGCTTGGTCATGACATCTGAGCAGGCCCATTAGGGCACCTGCAGTATTAAAAAAGAGTCATCCATTTTATCAAGCTGGTTACACGTGCGAGTACTTTTACCGTCATCAACGAGGACATGAAGGCCTGAAGCAGTGAACACAAAAATTGCGCAACACAGTTAATTCCTTTTAGAACAATAACGTTCATATAAGAACGAACACTTTACGCGAACCACTAGGCAACAAACCAAGAAAGTACGACTCCAAGTATTTACCTTGAGAAAAAAAATATCTTTTCACTTCAGGAGTCAAACTTGAATGGATTTCCCATTGACTAAACAAAATTTACGATGTATCTGCGGTGTAATTTGAACTCTAGTCACAATTAAAATATTAAAACAAACCGATAACTCAACAATCTGAAATTGCATGCTCCAAACCAGAGAGAGAGAGGGCAAACAGCTTCTGGTTGTCCAAGAGCGTTTGAGACGAGCTGTCTATTCAGCGATTTTAATTTCAAGTACTTTAATTATATGAATACAACAAAGGTATTTAATGGCACATCATACTTCCTAAACATCTAGTCTCACGAAATTTGTATCTGATTTCAAAACTTTGAGTTTTCTCCTATTCTGATAATAAAATCAAATAAGTAAGATGACACCATATAAAAGTTATGATTTCCTAGCATAAATGTTCCTCATACACCGTAACAAGTTCAATAAAGTTGTTAAGGCACCAGCTTGTTGACGCGGAAATATTGAACCATTTTTATTTCAAAATCTATTACATAATCGATTATTAGGAGTGAATGATAATGAACAATGAATATATGTTTTGTTTAATTACTTTTTTAACATTCAAAGTCTTTTCACAACTAACCATGGGTACGTAATATAATCAATAAACTATTCAACCCTAATCGCATGTCTCATAAAGAATATAAGGCTGTTCAGGTATTTTACCGAATAAATCTCTACAAGAAATTTATATTATTTCTTGTTTTTCATTTATGAAACAATAGCTTCATTTTTTGATAGGCAATTACATAGCTGGATTCGATGACGAAAAATTTGACCTCGAAAACTGATGTATTTAGCGCGATAACCGAAAATTCATAACTGTCGATAAATTTATCGACCCATAAGATGAGAACTGATTAATCCTAAACGGCAATGTTGGTGACAACGATATTGAAATATGAAGTGACAATTTGGCATACATCAATCATTATTTTTTACCTTATCTCAAAAAACGTAAAAAAATTCCTGAAAAACTTGGAGCCAAAAAAACTGACGTAAACTTTTTAATTCAAGCATTATCCCGCCTCTAATGGAAAAATGCTTATGTGCCCCTTCATATCACGTTAAATGATTCATGTGAGATGGAGATCCTCTTGGCCCTGGTAGTATCCATAGCATGGGAGAAGATAGAACAAGCACTCCACCACGGCATAGCTCGACAACGTTGCTGTATCTTAAGAAGAGGGTAATGAGGAGTTATACAGGACATTCTCTCTGGTGAGAGCTGGGTCTGCTGGACTTTGGGTTTCATTGGCCAGCAGCCACAACGTCTCAATTTGGGCTGCCTATGACTCCGTTGATCTGAGAATTTTTGCTTCCAAGGCTCTCGATCCTGAACTAAACTGGAACCGTAAACTAAATGAGTTTATTAAATAGTTTATTAGTTCTAAAGCTATCAGAAATTATCACACATCCTCTGGTTATTAAATTTTGCACTGTAGCCTTTCGTTGAGTAGAGTGGTCGCTTTGCTTATTTGTATTATTTTTGATGCACCGTTGGAACAAGATGGAAGTCAGAAGGCTGGTATTTTATTTTTTGCCAGAGGCAATTGAGACAGAACTGTTCTTATAATGAGAAGAGGTGGCCATCTTTGTGTTTAGCCAAGTTAAATTTGATATAAACTTTGTCCTCCAGTGAGTCGTGTTCCTGTCCTAAACTTCGCCAAGCGACACTCTATAACTCATAACCTTTCACTGCCAGTATACTTCATACTATTGTTGAGTTGTGTACGTGTGTCTATTTTGATTATTTCTAATTTCGATTTATATCATTATACCCTCAAACTTTTAGGTTTTTAAGTAGTTAAAACTCACTAATGAAAAGGTGACTGACGCTGAAATTCAATATTATAGATTTACATAAGGCACTGAATATCAAATTAAATTAAAGATTCCATAATACTCCACCTGGACGAAAACGATCGGCATACACGACATTTGGTGTTAATCGGAAACAGTTGGTGCAGAGGGGAACAAAGTTTAAAAAATTAACTCCAACATTCAATTTTCAACGTTGCCCACTATACATTAAAAATATACTAGAAACAAAAATATGAAATAATTTCCTGAATGTCTTCTGTAATATCAATGTCAAAATATTTACTCGACGGTTAATCAAATGTTTCCGACAAGAGGAAGTACGAAATTTGTGAAGGTAAAATTACTAAAATTTGTAATGATCCTAGACCTTGGAGTAATATACAATCCCACTTGTTTCTCGAACTTCACATCAATCCTTGACATTAAACTTCTTCTGAGCTTATGTCTTTCAACAATAAATAGTAAGCAACTTTACCAGTTTTTTGTCTGAATACCTTTCTCCTGCTGTATTCCTCTTTCAATATCATTTAATCCTTATCGAGTTTTCAACTCACCACGTATGTAAATGAGCTTCAGTAAGTTTAGATAAATCAGAGTCCCCGTCACTTGTTTTGACACGTTCTTGAGATCTAGATTATTTTGGTTGTGGTCTTTCATCCGTCTCTTGGTTTTTACAGAATTATACTGAGCACTGGACTTAAAACTCCTGCTCTGTTGTCTTTGTCTGCGTAGAACCCTTATGAATTTCAACCTGTGTCGCTGCTGTAGCAGCCCTAAGACGGGGTGTGGATGTATTTGTTTGATGGGTGTGTCTTGTGGATATGAGCTCAACATTGGTATTATACAGTACAACTATAGGGTTCAACCCCATTATTCACTTTAATTCATTGTACTCCTCCGCTTCAGGTTGGCAGTCAGTATCTCGTCAGAATATACCAATATATTGATAATTCAGGACACCGATAGCACGACATTGTCATCGTGATAAATTACTGCAAAACTCTTTCGGAAGAAATAGATTCCTCATGTTTAGTACCAGTTTTTTGGTTTACTTAATTATTCCAAAAAATTCGAGTTCGTAATAACTAACAGACATTTTACATATTTTGTCATCTTTTTAAGGGAATGGAGGGGTTTTACATATAAAAAAAATATGGAGGGGTTTTACATACATATTCTGGTTTTATCCCTTTTATTCATTCATAAACGGTGAAGCCGAGTTGGCTTATTCTCTTTGATTGTTAAGCACCTTGTTTTTCGATGCACAAGATAGATCATTTGCTTCATACTCTGACTACATTATGCACATGTGTGTGCTTTGGTGACACGATAAATATTTTACCCCCTACTCTAATTACATTGTGTATTTACGTGTTTTTGGCGTGCAAGAAATATCATCTACACCGTACAATGACAACATCGTGCATATGTGTGTTGAATCCAATAATCTTACTCTAAAAGTAGAAATTGGCAACAATTTCATTAACACAGCATACACTTTGTTATTTATACCTACATGGATTACAAATCGTCACTTCATTGCACTCCTGTTAATCAGCTACAGTGTTCACATAACTCTCATTCTTGGGACGTGTACAATTTCATTGAATCAGTGCTCAGTACCTGTTTGATAAGTTGTCGAAGACTTTTCATTCTTTTAGAGCAATTGAGTTCAATCTTGTTCACCAACACTGTTTGACCTACATCTTCGTTTCGTGTCATTTACTGTTTGAGCGCCAGATATTTCTGGAACTCGTTTATAAATCAAGACTTAGTCAAAATTAAAAGTGAGGTTAAGTGATACGATTGAAGTGCTTTTTCAGTAAATTTTGCCTTGTCCGCGTGTACTTAGGATGTGTCGTTAAATGGAACAGTTTCAATTCTGCAACCACTCGGCATTGTGTGATTTAAATTATTATTGTGAGTGGAATTGGTCGATTTGAGGAGATAAGACTAATTTGATTCAAACAAATGACGTGTTTTTTCATGTATTTTTCCGTGTGTTTTGCCAGTAAATGTAAAGCTTATTAATTGTGTTTATACCCATTTTGTGTTGACCTCATTAATTCATAATATAGTATTCGTGTCAGGGGTTTGGATTCTTTCAATTTATGACGTCTGTCTCTCGTTATGAAAAATTGATTGCATTCAATTAACATAAAATGTGTATGTGATACATTCACCTTGTAGGAATTCAATTAATGCTCGTAATCATTACATATTATCCTGTAACCGCGTAGAGAGAGAACACGTATCGTCAAATTTAAAGTATTTTGTGTTAAGGAAATATCATTTTATCTAATTCTAAAAAAATTATTACAAATTGTCAAAGTGTTCTTTCTCGTTTTCTTCGATTTACTATTGGAATCTTTGAGTTAGTCTGAAGTAAAATAACTAATTTTAGATTATTATTGTCTACAAAATCTGAGTCAATTTAACTCTTTGTAACAGATCTTGTAACTGATGTCATATTTAAAGATCCTAAAAGAAGGATAGGGATTGCACTAATTGTTTTTATGAGATTTTATTATGTTTGGGTTATTTCATACTAATTTATTTTCTGATTTCTTCAGTAAAAACGTTATAAACTCGATATCTATTAGTTGGATATTAAGAGGAATTAACAGGCAAAATAGCTGCCTGAAATAAATATTTACTGCAATATGATACTCTACCTAATCATATATAAATGAATTACCTGGTCCTTCAACTGTTTTACTAAATTTTGGAATAAAATAAACCAAAACTTCACTGTTTAGCCATACAATATTCAAAAGAGTACAATTTACTTCAAATTATACTATACCAACGATTTTTAAACATCTTGCATGAGGTATTTTAGGAATACGTGATCTGGAAATTGAACATTTCTATCAATATTGGAACAGAGAAGAATTAATTTTTTTATGAATTTTTCGGTTTATCCCAAGGATGATGCTATTTTTGATGCTAGAAATCCATCAAGTAGTGTTTTATAAAATTGCCAATTTTTACCAGAATTATTGATACCTTATGAATCATAATCTCCAGCAATCCCTTCAAATACATTCATAAGAATTTGATCTGTTTTAGAACCTGCATATTTTTGATGAAGACAAGCGTCACTATCAATAATTTTATTTCTAAACAGAAATTTCCAAAGTATTCCCTGAGAAGCAATAAATTAAAATTTATTCATTTCATTAGAAATATTGTTTGCCGATTCCTGGATGAAGAATTTACTAAAAATCACATTTGTTATTGAAACCTGTAAAATAATTACGGAACAAAAATTTTTCACCTATTTGAATTAAAATTAGTCATCTTTTCTTCTAATGAAAATTAAATTACACCTTTACTCTGACTTACAGTCTTAAAAACGTTTCGTGATTCCAACTTTCTGTTTTTATATAATAGAAAATGTTAAAAATTATCAGGAAATATCAGATATTTTTAAGTAATATAGCGTTCCTTCTGTGATTATAAATTCAAGTTTATTCGTAAGCAAGTTTAAGACATTAGCTATTTTTTATTGCCGTGATCAATATAAATTTATAATACTATTGAAACGAACTTTAGAATGAAAATATCTGACATATCATAAAATGCTTCCTAAAATTTCACTCGAAAAGTATCCATTTAAAAAAGTAAAAAAAACGCAAAAAAGTAAACCTTAAAGTTAATTAATCTAAAAAATATAGGAAGTTGGTTTATGGACCTCCTATGAAATTGAAACTGAATTCACTAAATTTCCAAACAGAAGGTCTGGAGGAGCGAGAAGGGCGATTTGCCTACGAAAACAGAGTACATTACAACCAATATGAGGAATTAACACTCCATTTAAGAACATCTGCGTTCGAAACTCATTTTTATAGTCGGTGTCGTCCGACTTTGGGTTGAGTGTAAGCCTGCTAACTAGCTCCACCTGGTATCGAGACGGTGAACTGCATCCATTATTGGTGTTGTGTTCCAGCTTCTTGTGAGGCCATATTTAATTATACGTATTTTCATGATTTCTCACGGGCTGATAAAAACTGGGATGTGGGGTGCAGTTAAGCTGCGGGTCTTAGTTTGGACACCCCTTGCATAGGCAGTTGTACGGGTCACTTCGAATAGATTTTCGACCTTACTCATTTTGATTCCCCTACGAAGCAGTGCAGGCACTTCCACTCTTTTATTTCGCTGGGAAACGGTAGTGAATCACTACAAACGAATACCGCAACGAGGCTAGATTTCCGTAACGAGCGACAGTTCTACGTCGACCAATGAGAGAACAAGACAATGGAAGTTACTACAGTGATGAGGCTAGGCTCCGTTTCGCACGAAAACACAAGTTCGACCAGCGAGCGAAACCACTCAGGCAGCAGCGCCCAGCCTACCGCCCTATATAGGGAGGCTGAAACGTTGTTTCACTGACTGTTTCTACATAATCAATCAAAAAATATATGGGAAAAGTAAACACATTTATCGACACACGGATAGAAAATATGATTGATTTAGGTGACAATCCAACCAGAAAACTATTCCCCTCTAGCAGAACAACAGCACACGGAACAGTTCCACAG
>VCRD01004882.1:12407-40092 GCA_006783055.1 Trinorchestia longiramus
TTTATCTTATTTTCACTTCTCGATCTGTCTTCTCCTACTATATTCTACCCCCCTCCGCTCTAAGGCTTTCCAATCACCCCAGTGTTTCACTGACTTTCTACCAAGCGCTTCTGAGGTCAACATCTCCACCAAGAACTCTCATCGCCTGAAGAATTCAACTCACAACTAACAGCAGAGCCAAGAAAAAAAGAAACCAGTTATCCTGTCTGCGGACAGGATGAATACAAACAAGAAACCGACCCACTACCAAGAACTACGCGCTCCAACTATGTACGTCCCGGCAAGATGTGAGTAAGCCAGTACTCGACGTCAAGACGTGTGTAGCGAAGAAAGAAGAAATAATGATTTACAGAATATTCAGATGCCTAAACATAAACTATTAAACTCATTCTGCCTTTAATTGCCTTTTCTCCTTTTGGGTTCCTCGACGATCCCTTAATCCTTCAGGCACTCACTGCGACTAAGATAAAATATAAAGACATTTAATACCCGCTCGGAGACACGAGATGTCTGAAGGTTGGGACTGAAGAGTGATGTTAGTGAGTGATCACTATTAAGCAATTTTACGGTACACAACATTAACAAAACTTTACTTCTAAGGTCCAATTAACAGGCTTCCGGATGATATGCGACAAGGCAAAATACGAGCTGCTAAACAATCAAGATTTTTCATTAAAGGTGTTTTCAGTTTTTTCCGCCTTACTCAGTATGAACATATTGAACTTTGTGTATATGTCATGGCAGCATCACTGTTATTTTCACTTCAATAATAGACGTAAAGTTCTGTGCGCCTCTGCATATTTGATGAATTGATGTTGTGCATTGTGTTTTCTTGCAATTGCAAATCCCCACACATTCACTCACGCAGTACAAACCGTAATGGTAAATCTCTGATAAAACCTCCATTATCATCCTAGATAAATCGAATTATGGGGTTGATCCCTTGCAACTCAAAGAATTGGTTGACATTTATTTCAATTTCGTAGCATCTTTTTATTAATGTTAAAGCTGACAAATAATTTAGGTGCAACACTGCACTTCTAGATATAGAGATAGAGTTTTTCGTAAAGTATAACTTCCAAAATATATTAGATAATAATAAGAGAACAAATTCCAAAACTCTTTAGTCTTCCCCATAAAATTAATAGACATTTGAATTTATTCATGAGCATAAAAACAATTTTAACATACAATAAATGAAATTCGTTCTATTCTTTTCACGATCTGATACCAGCCTGATGGGGTGGGCACAGCTTCCCTAATTCACGTAGAGCTACTCCGTATAGATAACCTTAAATTTTCAGATTACCGTTCCCACTAACTTCGGAAACTGTACTCGAGCCAATTAGCTGCAATCAAGTTTATTTCTGCTAATTTTCGGCGGCCTAACAAGATCCATTCTATTTCTGTGTCCACTATTGACAATTCACTGTTGACATTATGCGTGTATGTCTGACTAGACTTGATTAGTGTACGTAGTAATAGCTAGTTCTACAATATTGTATACTTCTGAAGTTTTCATCTTTGTTCACTTACGACATTTTTATATTGCAGACAGTCTAATAGTGTTAAAAATGCAATACCATAATATATGTGCAAATGAAATTATCGCATATTGCAACGCAAAGTGAAAACAATTTTGTTCAGCACGTAGATGGAGGCTGTGTTGAAGTATCGGTTGAAGTATTCAGTTCCAAAGTCATGAGTCTCGAAAACGGACACCTATCGGAGTACTACTCTTTCCTTAAGTCATGAGATATGAGGAACGCCAAATACTGTACTTTTGTTGTGTCATGTTCTAACCCATAAAGGCCATCGTGTGACAAACGGAGAGTCTGTATATTACCCAGTTGTATGTAAAGGGGAAACATCCAACGCATTATATCTTGACCGAAAAAAAGACAAAGGTGGATGTACCCGGGTGGAGTACATTCAACTATTTGGTAACAGTGCCAATAGCCGGCCGTTGAACACTTGCAAGGCCTGTACAAAGAAAGACCACCAGCAGAGCGTTGACAATGCACTTATCACTTCTGGTACTGAAGTCTCTGAATCCATTGTGGACATAAAAATTCCAGAATTACTTGATGGAGACATCAACCACCGATGCAATGAAATCCATCATTTATGCCAGCGATGAAGAGGCTGAACCACGGCGCACGTTGATGTCCACCTCACTTTGTGCAGGAATTTCTTGTCCAACCGCAAACAGCACGAGGAATATCTTTCCGGGCATTTATAAATTAAAATCTTGCAAGTTGATTGAACTACTATTGTGGCACATTGCATATTTTATTTTGTTGTTCGGAATATAATGGCCGTTTCAGGCGGCATGCTTTAAAATTGGTTTTACTATTGAATTTTTTCCTTTATTCAAGTAAACAATGAACAAGAGATACCTACAGGTGCTCTACAATATCTTTTTAATTATTTCATCCACAAATCATATTAGAAGTGACAAAGCCCACAATTTTATACATACAAAAAGAAGACTTGCCATTTCTTTTCTTGCATGAGTTCAAGCTCGGCAACAATGTTGCTAAAACTACTATAAACATCAAAAGGCATGAGGAGAAGGCAAAAGAAGTGAAAGGACAGTACGAATAGGGTTTCAAAAATTTCTTGGTGGAGATGAGAGCCTCAAAGAAGAAGATGGTAGGGGGCGGCCACCCATTCTTAAAAATGAAGATTTGAATGCGATTGTCGAGCAAATTCCACGACAGAGTGTTAGGGAAATCTATCGGCAACTTTGTATCGGCATTTCAATAGTGTCAGACCATCTGAAGCAAATCAGCAAGGTCAACAATCTTGACAAATTGGTCCCGCATGAACTTAATGAATTTCAACGAGCAAGGCGTTTGAATTGTGTTCAATGCTCTTCTTGCGAAACATTCGAGTTTTATTTATTAATTGTATGGTCACCTGTGACCATAAGTAAATTTTTTATGATAATTGTAGACCATCAGGTCAATGGCTTAATCGTGATGAGGTACCCTAACATTTTCCAAAGTCGAAATTTCACCCACAGAAAATCATGATGACTGTGTGGTGGTGTGCAATTGGGGTTGTCCATTACAGTTTTCTGAATGCTAATCAGAGCACGGCCGATGTTTACGGCCATCAAATTACCAAAACGAATACTCATTTACAAAAAATGCTCCCTGCATTGGTGAATCAATGAGGTCTAATTCTGCTCTATGATAATGCACGCTTTCATGTTGCATGAACGACTCTACAGAAACTCAGAGACTTGGGATATGAAACTTTACCACATCTACATTATTCTCCTGATCTTTCTCCAACGGATTATTATTTCTTCAAACATTAGGACAATTTTTTGAGCAACATGACTTTCAAAACCAAAGAAGAGATCGAATCTACTTCCACGGATTTCCTAGCTTCCAAGTTACAAGATTTTCATCGACGTGGCATAAATGGTCTTCTTGATAAATAGCAAAGATGCATGGCTGTTCAAGGTTCATACTTTGCCAAATTTGAGCATCAAATGTCACTCATTTGATTATTAAAAAAGTTTTTCTAAAATCGGCCATCATTTTCCGAACAACCTAATATTCGCTTGATTATGTATATCATTTATTACTAATTCAATTACTTTTCTAATTTCAGCACTAAAATATGACATAGGTAGGTGTAATGAATGTCATGATGTGTATTACATACACGATATAACACTTGTTACCCTGCTTAAATACCACTTGCTATTAAAATAATGGACGGCCAAACTCGTAGTTTTTAATTATTCACCGTCTGCAGGTTCCATCTATGTACATATGTATGAGCAAAGGTGACCAAGATTGCAACTTATAATGACAATAATTTTGTGTCGTCAATAATGCAGACAATTTCAGGAGTGGATCTCCAGCTAGACAATACTAAAGCTGCTGCGGATTAAGTCGCACAAAGTGTCGAGAATGATGACGAAGTTGGGTGTTGCCTGGACCTCAATCAGCCTGTACATCTGATCTGACCGGCTCATGCCGCCAACCTGAAACACATAAGCAAAGTAATATTACACAACAGGAAGAAGTAGAAACAAAAATAAAAAATTATAAACTTCAAATTACTATATAATAATTAGAATTAAACGATATCATTCATTTTCTTCAGCATGCAAAAACAGACACACTGTCTGAAAGAAATAATACAACATGCTCATTATATCGTCAAAAACTGATAGCTAGTGCAAGAAACAGTATTGACGTAAGATCGATTTGTTCATTCATGGCATTTTTTACTAGACCATTAATCATTTTACTTATGAAATCAAGTTTATAAATGTAATGATCATTATTCTCAACATATTATGTACAACACACGCCTAATCACATATTTATGTGTGCAATAGCGTTATACCTGTTTTTCACTCAAGAAAATTGAATTTGGGAAAATTGTTGCCCTGACTCTACTGAAATATTCTGTTAGGCTGTAAAATATCCCGTTAAAGTCGATCACTTTTGTCGAACATTGGATTTGGTGCATGGCTTCGCCTGCTGCAAAATGAATCCATTGAATAGGGATAACACCAATGATGATGATGATACCCAACTCCAGAAATCAACTATAGTCCTCTCTGGGCTGAGTATCTTTAACAGCCATCTGTAAAATCTGCACCATCTTATCTTTGAAGTTGGCCGCAGCGTTGTCCATGTAATCATCTGTTGATGAGTCTCCATGTGTGGCCTTATCAATACATTGCCATCTTGTTTTGAAGCCCTTGCACAAGAGAACATTGCGAGCAGATACATTCGTCATGGCTTCAGAGAGGCCGCTGTAACAATCAACTCCAAGATTTGATGGCGACAACTAATATGCAAAGCTGATTACCAAGTAGCTGTTACAAAGAGTGTAAAATAATTACCTCGACCAATATTAGAGCTGGTTGTGTGAAAGTACTTCCCCTAGACCATTTCCTTTAAGTTCCCGTTTTCAGAACAAAAAATATGACCTTGCTCTTCTCCTTTTCTGACGGTAACTTGGGACCACAAGAAACTTCGATTGGTCATTATCTGTCTGTAGCACAGGTAATCTATCCTCAGTCGCAGTTTCAATGAGATATTTGATAAGTTTTCCATCCCAGTACTCAGCGTGAGAACTGAGGGTCGAACTTGCCTTGAATTTTATTTCCGAAATGATGAAAGATGCTGTAATCGCTACCGTATGATACTAGATCGTGTTCAGGGCTAGTGCTTAGACCTCTTGTCACAAACTGCAGACAGTTTTACCAATTAGCATGACAGAAAGTTTGCCTGATATTTGATGCAGGTCCAAATTTCTAGCATGGTCTTGCGATTGCATTTGTTGGCGTCCTTCTTTCAGAGATCTTGGTGTCCTGCACCTGATAATTGGGCCTGTAAATAGGTTTTCGTCCTCTTTACTCCTATTTACTAGTATTATCGTTTGTGCTGCTTTCTACCATAGCTAAAAATTACAGGAGGTGGGAATCCTCTGTCGGTCATTCCCGACGGTTAAAAATTTGTTTTTCATTTCTCCTTTTTCTGTCTTATTTCTGTTAAACTTCACATCTACTGATGCTATCGCACAGTACTCAGTATACGGCAGTCTGAGGTCAGTTTGAGATAGCTTATATAGATTTTTAATTGGATATCTCTTGCATTGAAATTAAAACCATCGTAATTTTTGTGTATTTTACATAACTCATCTGAAAGGTACTTAGAATACATCAACCACCTCGAAAAGGACCATACATAGTATATTTTTCCATACGATGGATCAGAAAGAAAGGTCTGTCACGGTCAGCCCAAGGAAAATAACATTTTAAAACTACGTACAGGGATTCCCTGGGTTACAAACGAGTTTTGTTCCTACGAACGTTTGTAAGCCAGTTTGGTGCGTAAGTCGGAACTTAGGTCTATACGTCACAGAAATATGCACTTATATACGTAAATTGTGCTACCTAATGATAAGAACATGTACATAAATATAAAACAAACAAAATATAGTGTTCTGACTAGTAATCAGAGCGACAGGCTTATTCGGAAAAGCCTGCAGCTATATATTCAAAGAAGGTTGAAAACGGAAAACAACTACGGAATGCAGAGATGACAACGAAAGCTACAATCCAATATGGCTTACTGAGTGTGCATTTTCCTCGTTTATCTGCCGTGTCACCATGTATTCAAACACGCGAGCTAAGCAACCAGTACTAAGCTTGGTTGGAAAGCTATGAACGAAACCCTGTAAAGCGATTGATGAATTAATAGGATTTATGAGCTTGCGTTCGTAACGGCCAGTTGCCGTGAGTAGAAATGTCGTAAGCCAGGTACTCTATGTATAAAAAAATTCCTATTTTCATGTATACATACGCATGCACACTGTATGTATTGACTCTCCCAATCATACATGCTGACAGAGACCAATTAAAAAAAATTTGCTATCGATAAATATTTCTCGAATTTTTTTCAAAAATCAAATCATTGCTTTGTGGGGGAGCTGCTCATTTACAGAAATACTGCGATAGAGACACTTGTTGGCCGATAACTAATATTTATCTTTTCTTGAATTCCGAAACATTTTATATGACATTTGCTGTTTTCGTTGAAACAATTGAGCTATTAGGTTGTTACAAAAATAATGGCCGATTTCAGAAGCATGCATTTAATCCTTGGTAAATGAACAATAGGGATGTTAAACTTAGTCAAAATATGAACCCTGAGCAGCTATGCATCTCTGCCATCGGACTACGAAATTATTTATCCCTTGTTGATAAAAAGTTAATGTCTGTGATGCAACAAAATCTAAAGGTCGTTTCCACCTCTTGTTTAGACTTAAAAGTTTTACCATCCAAAAATGTGCTTAAGTGCTTGAATAAATGATAATCAGTAGGTGAAAGATCTGGAGAAAATGAAGGATGTGGTAAAGTCTCGTATCCCAGTTCTGTGAGTTTCTGGACGGTCATTCTTGCAACATGTGGTCGCGCGTTATCGTGGAGCAGAATTGGACCACGTCGATTCACTAATGCCGGTCTCTTTTCGCTCAATCGAGCATGCATAACAGCGAGATCATTGCAGTATCTCTCTGCATTAATGGTCTCATTGACTCCCAAAAAACTGTAGTGAATAACACCTATTGCAGACCACCAGACAGTCACCATAATCTTTTTCTGGTGCAACATTGGTTTTGGGAAGTGTTTGGGGGGCTCATCACGATCGAGCTATTGACCTGATCGTTTACGGTTATCATAAAGGACCCACTTTTCGTCACAAGTGACAATTCGGTCAAGAAAAGGATCGTTGGTGTTGCGCAGAGAGAGCATCGAGCACACTTCAAAACGCCAAGCTTTTGATTCACATTGAGCTCATGAGGAACCCATTTATCGAGCTTTTTCACCTTTCCAATAATTTCCAAAACATTTTTATTAATACTTTAATTAAAAATAACATTAATTTTAATAATTTCTGAGACATTTCTCTAACACTTTGACGTGGATTTTGCTCAACAGCCGCATGCAATTGCTCGTTCTCGAGACTACCCAAACGTCCTCTACCCTCTTCATCTTTAAGGCTCTCATCACCACTCCGGAATTTTCCGAACCACTTTCGTACTGTCTGATCCCTTGTGGACTCTTCTCCCCATGCTCGGTTGATATTGGCAGAAGCTTCGGAGGCGTTGTGCCCAAGTTTGAACTCGTGCAACATAAGTAGGCGAAGGTCATGTTCATCATGGAGGGATTCTATCCTTCAAAATTATGTTCTGTCTGAAAAGAAGGTGCAAAATATTAATGAGCACACATTAATTGTTATGCATGCCAAGGTTCATCGAATATAAAGTAAAAAAGTTGTGTTAAAATTACTTTTCAAACTCCAGACCTTCGAGCGTCCATTATTTTTGTAAGAACCTAATAGTAAACTATACAAGAATAACTTTTGACTTTTGAGTCATCAAACGGTGTACATATAGACATAATATTTGTTTTACATAACCATGAACACAAAAAAGGAAGAATTCGTAATATTCAAGCGGTTCGTAGTATTTTTCAGATGCCTGTAATCTTTTGACAAGCACACCCATCTACATCGTTATGCTTTAGAATTCTTATAGATTTTCACGACTGAAACAAAATTCCTCCACGATTAAATGAGGAGCTGCAGTGAACTTCAGAGGTGGCATGAAACGGCATATGTCAAAGAGACAATACAATTGACTCAAATGCGTTCACATGCATCCACTATAATTTACAGAGTAATAATTACTGTTACTTCCAGATGGTAATCAGGTGCATTGATAGCATTTACCTTCAACGCAGTAATTTGAGTGGGGTACAAGGACGCTATTTAGTCACTAGGAAAAATAGAAATAATTCTGACCTTACAGTAGCCTGCAACACTGAAAGCTAACTTACATGCACAATTAAAACTATCTGCCTTCCGCACTCAAACCGTCTTGGGAAAGTCAATTTCCGGTAGAAGTAATTGAACTTCCTGTAATTTCACCAGCCCAATTATCGAATCCAACTAATCCTGCAATAATCATAGCCTCCCGAAACTAATTTAAAAATAACTTTCTAATTGAGCGTTAGATTTGAAATGGTTTGCACGTAGGAGGAAGTGAATTCTAAATTGTTGGAAATGCATGATACTTTAAATCACCTGCTTAATCATTTCAGACTTTTCAGAGATAATTATTTCGGACAAGCGATCTCAATACACAATGGCACTATCCAGCTAACTGAATATGACCACACAGTATGCAGTATTCACATAGGTAAGTGCCTAAAATTGTTCCAAAAAATAATCTTATTAGTTGTTGAGAAGCTTTATAGAAGCAAGACAAAAACACTTGTGTACAACAATTTAAAAACTTGTATATTCGTTCATATTTTGATAAATATTGTTAGTTCAAAATCAGTCTGCATTTGATTCAATCAGTGAAAGATCAAACAGCTTACATATCGAATATATGTTAGGTATGAAGTGCTCACTTTCGTTACGCAAGCAGTACTCTGTCATCGTGATTGAATTTCTCAATGAGTGCATTAAATGGAATTAAAAATCATATATAATGGCTCGTAATGAAAAAAAAATTGATGGCTCGCAATCAAAAACGACTACAAACAATTAATGAATTTCCTTCCGTCTTTTCGTGTTGGTCATAGATATTTTCATTTCTGTTCGTCATGGATACCTGCCATGCCAGGAATTTCAAAGACGAAGAAGTAAACTATTCCCATAATTTATTGATGCCCTACTCTATTGGTTGGGAATAATTTACTCATACATTAGGATATTTGTCATAGTTTGTCCAAAGTTCCCCAACAAATCTAAAATTAACTCATATTTTCAAGATTGGCCGAATCTTGCTCGAGTATTCTACCGAAAATAGGATAAACAAAAAAATCCCCTGGTAGTATTTAAAATCTATTCCATATTAATTTAATTCCAATTACCCTGAACAAACTTTAGCATGCTGTATTTGTTGGTCCATGATGTGTCTTGAAATGTCAACACTTTGCACGTACCGTATTGTAGAGCAAAATGGCGAAGGCATACAATTTATCGTTTTCAATATATACATGCCTCCCATCGTGTATCATCTGATTTCAATCCCCAACTCATATCCGTCCACTTGAATTTATGTGTAAAATAAGTCACTAATTTCACAAAATTGTATGAACCTTTTGAAAATTTTCCTCTCCATACTTGTGGCGGTAGTAGTGATAATGTAGAGTGATGTATAGTAATGTGCAGGGATGTGGTAATGTGCAAGAATGTGTGAAGGGGAATGAATGCGTGAGGAGTGCAAGCAGCTTGGCCACAAGGTCATTTAAACCCAACCGTCACACTCACAAAAATACAAACAAAACAGCACGCTATCATGCAGTATAAGCAGTTCTGAACTCCAAGACAGTTGAAATATGCCTACATTCGCCTCGAAACCGTGGGAAGCATCAAATAAGAAGCCAACGGTTAAATGAACACGGTACACATTTAAAGCAAGAACTAAGTAGGAAAAAAGGAGCCAAAAGTCAGGAGGCGTGTTTCTAAAAAATACCAACGAATTATTTAAGCAGCAGTCGGAAAATCAAGGGAGTTCAAATGAATAAGGCGTTGATCGGGTGAGCAACAGTGCGAGAAGCAGTGATGATTTTACAGGGGGCACCTACGAGTGAGGAGCAGGCGACCGACTTCAAGGAAGCAAGGGGCACCTACGAGCTCGGGGAAGGCGACGGATTTCAAGGAAGCAAAGACGAAATAGCACTCGGAGGGGAGGTGTGAGTGTTTCTGGGATAGGAAACAGAGATAATGTGCCAACAAACAGCGTAAACGTATTAGGACACCCTTATCAAGACATGCACTTACGGAAGACTTTTCTTTCATTGTAGGGAGGAACTACTAAAACTACTAATACTGCTAGATCTGTTTTAACTACTAAACCGAATACCACTACGTCTTCTACTACTACTTCTACTACCAATATTACGACTACTACATCTGGGAGCAACTGGATCCTTGAATATGTATATATATATATATATATATATATATATATATATATATATATATATATATATATATATATATAAATATATGCCATGGACTACTATAAACAGGACGTGCACGACCATATACCTGACTACGCTAGCGGAGGCCATTGCATTCTTAGTAACATAACATTTTCTATTGGACAAATTGATCAAAAATGACTTATTCAAAGCAATAGAAAGGACAATAAGGTTTTACAGCGAACTTTAAATCGTTTAAAGCATTGTAATGCTTTGAAATATCAATTTTAGCAGGACTTAACATGTATAATTGTATGAGCTTAGTGGCCACTTCATAGAAATCTGAGTTGTTGCAGTTTTAGACTTTATGAATTATAGTTATAACTTTTCCAAAGCAAACAAACAAACAAACACGTAAATAAACAAACAGACATAGAAGCAAAAGCCTATTAAACTGCAGCGATTAGTCAGCCAACCGGGCCTTCTTGAAAGAGGTCTGAAGGACTGCATTCTTCTGTTAGTCTTTCTTTGAGGGGTTGACAGCAAATTGAGTGAGTGTAGTAGTCATCAGAATACTGCCTTTCTTTGACTCCTACAGTTCCTTGACTTCTGCAAATGATGCCGTCCCTTCTCATTGATCCAGTTGTTGCGGATGCAGTTGCTTAGCAGATGTAGCTCCAGTTGTTTAGCAGATGTACTGTGTCAAAAAGGAGAAACCAGACACGTTCGTTGTCAAGAGGATGCTTGGCTGTGGTACTGCAATCACCTAGTCGTTCAAACAGCTTACAATACTGCTGGTTCACCTTGTGGTTGTCTGTAGTAGACCCGATGACATGTCCACTTGCCCTCTCTACAGCAGCTGCAGCCTCCTTCACACGCTCAAGCTGGTATGCTGCCGTCAGCTTGTGGACAGGTGTCGGAAATCATCAGACTAGGCCCTTTTGGCAGCGACTTCATCATAACACAGAATATAAGTGGCCTTGCAGTCTCGGTTGTTCTCGGCCATGCCACTCAGCAAACCACCAGAAAATGAAACAGTTGGGTGAATCTGTACTTCATCTACCAAGAGAAACACATTCTTCTGTTGCAGTGTCTGGACTTTGCCAAATGTTTCCCTCAGCACCTGGTCCTTGTCAATAGATGAAGAGATGTACTGCAGCTTGCGTTTGCATGGCAGCACCAAAAAGTCTCTGAGCTGTTCATAATCACACTTTGGGTATGATTGAAGAGCAAAACAATAATCATTCATGGAAAACTGCTTCTGTGATAAAAGTTCCAACTGACATGTCAAAAATACCAACTTCTTCTCCTTCTCTGTGTCGACATAGGCTGACGTGTGAGCTTGAAGGGTGACAACATTTTGGATCGTTTTGTCAAACAGGATGTCATATACGCGTATAGTTCATTGCCAAGTGCTCAGTTTTGTCGGACTGCGTATACGATCTCAAACCATTGTTAGGATGAAGTGTCTTAAACAGTGGTACTAATGCCGTTCTTGAACGCACTGAACGTCAGTGGGGAACACAAAGTGGGCTTGTTTTCGACAATCACAGACAGGCTGCACTCACTGAAGTTGTCGGTCATGAACAAACACACAAGCCTTTCTTTCGATCTTGAAATAATCGAGTTCTTATACTACTTCTGCAGGTTACGTTCAGGTTTAAAATCATCAAATGAAGTAATCTTATCCTTTTGAAGAAAATACCTCAGTTGTTGGTCTTCAACTTTCGTCGGGCGAGGTGCAGGTCTTGGAGATGGCAAACATGAAGCAGGCACATTAAAGATACTAGGAGGGATTTCAGGTTGCATAGAACCACCATGCAATTTGATCAAAGGTTGGTCAGCACCCCAGTGTATCTCACAAACGAAAAACTTGTCTGGTTCAGTAACAAAGTTTTCACGAGGTGGAATAACATCAAGCCACTTCTGTCTCTCAGACCGCTCTTTCGGCAGGCAAAACATGCGGCGCCTGTTCTCCTGATTGTAATTACCCCGACAGTTCACAATCCCACACTTGTTCTGGATTTTTAATACATATAATTAGCAATAAACTTTGTTTACAAACAGTATCGACCTAAAAATGCAGCCATGTGCCTCGAAATAAACAACAATGTCCGATTCAAACCGAGTGACAGACTACGAGAAAGTTCGCACTGTGACAGTTGATGATTAACTGAACTCACTCAGCTCAGTGGAATGGCCTCCGCTAGCGTTGTCAGCTATATGGCCGTGCCCACATGAAGCCTCCGCTTAGACTCCTCACTAATCTTGTAATTATCCATGAGTTCCATTTAACATTTCACACACACGTAGGTAGATACATGTATATACGGTGGGGGCAAAATAATACCAAATGTTGATTAAATCGCCAGATTACACATTTATAGACCACGTACAATTATGGAAATTGGACCATACATAAACAATAGTATAAAAAGGTTAATAATATATCTAAAACCCACAAATATTGAATAAGAAAAATTTATAGGAACATGTATAATAAATACGTAAAGACAAGTTTACGATACGCGACTTATTTCTCGATATTTTACATGAAAATTATTGTAGGATTATTCCAGAATGTTTTAATACATTCTACCACTTAGTAACAGAACTTCGTCAGCATTCATGTCCAATAACGTGTCATTGGTACAGCATCTGCCATTCTGAAATGTAGTAAGCATGGGTAAGAATAAGGACATCAACCAAGATCTTCGCGAACGTATTATGGAGCTCCATAATGAAGGTTTGGGATATCGGAAGATAAGTGCACAACTGTGTGTTTCTATAACCTCGGTTGGAACCATAATACGGAATTGGAAATGCCGGAATACGACTCTCAATAAGCCTCGAAATGGCCGTCCACGGAAGATTAACGACCGTGCTGCTCGAAAATTAGTCCGAACAGTATTGCAGAGGCCTCAAACTACTCGCGAAGAATTGAAGGATGATCTCATGGCATCTGGGATCCAAGCCAGCAAACACAGAATCAGCAGGACATTACACCGTAAAGTTCTTCGCTTTTGCACCCCTCGTAGGACACCTCTTCTCCAGAAACGTCACGTCAAGGTCAGGCTGAAGTGTGCCAACAACCATTTGAACAAGCTAGCCACGTTTTGGAACTCAGTACTGTGGTCAGATGAAACTAAAATCGAACTATTTGGGAGAAACAGCACAAACCATGTTTGGAGGCAACAAAACGAAGACCATTTACCAAAGTGCACCATACCCAGTGTTAAGTTTGGAGGTGGCTCAATCATGGTGTGGGGATGTTTCAGCTCATCAAGGTTGGGTAAACTTCACGTCATTAAAGGAACCATGAATGGCAGGATATATCGTGAAATATTGGAAGAGCAACTCCTACCTTCAGCTCGTTTGTTAAAGTTGAAACGTAGATGGAAATTCCAACAAGACAACGATCCAAAGCATACTGCAAACGAAATCAAGGAATGGTTGATGATGAAGAAGACAAACATTTCAGAATGGCCAAGTCAATCCCCGGACAAGAATCCGATCGAAAACTTGTGGAGGGAATTGAAATTGAAGATTCAGAAGAGAGGTTCCATTAACATCACTGAACTCAAAGAAATTTACATTGAAGAATTGAATAAGATTACGCCCGAGACTTGTAAAAGGCTGGTAGTGAACTATTTCAACGTCTCGAACTCATAATTTATAATAAGGGCTATGCAACAAAGTATTAATGTATGTATATCTTGAAATATGTTGTAAACTTTTGTTCACGCATTTATTATACATGTTCCTATACATAATTCTATTAAATATGTGTGGGTTTTAGATATATTATTAACTTTTTTATACTATTGTTTATGTATAGTCCAATTTTCGTAATTGTACGTGGTCTATAAATGTGTAATCTGGCGATTTAATCAACGTGTTGTACTATTTTGCCTCCCACTCTATACATATATATAATACATAATATATATACCAATAATAGTATTCTCTCAGACCTGCAATACGTGAGTGTGTTATTCTCTATTTGACTTTTGTACTAATTTAAACACAAATAGAGTTCATACATTAAATTTGAGGATTACATATACTTGTACTATTAACAACTTTATTTTTAACAAATGTTTGCCATTATTAGGGTGATTATTAGACAGTTTAAAAGAGGTGAAGATTTTAAGGAATGTTCAATACATGTTTCTAGTTCGATAAAATGAGATTATAAGGATTTTGAGGAATGAAGATTATAAAGTATTTTAACCTTTTTTCATCCTGGGTAAGTTCTTTTAACTCGTCTGTCAACATCTTCATTGTCTGAAACTACGCAAATATGCTTCTATATTTAAAACAGTACTACTTGAGTTAAGGTTATAATCGTATGCGCTTTGGAATGAAATGTGTTTACCTAAGAAAAAATTGGTAATTTCTCACATAAGAAAAACTTAAAATTTAAAGTGCACGTTATAAATCTAACGTTTGAATTCTTAAACTTGTTGCCTGAAATCTAACAAGTGTAAACTAATGTGGTTCAGATTATTCACTTGCATCTTTGAAGGCTTCGAATTATTCACCGGATTAGAGGAAACTACTAGTCTTCCCAACAACATGATTTTCTTTACAAAGTTCCATATCATCTTATTTTGAAGCTGAATTTTGATCCGGATTGTTTCTGTACAAAAATTGAACAAAATTTCATTAAAATTCAACCTATGGTATGTATGAAGTTATCGATATATCAACGTTGTTAGTATGTGCCTTGGGGCTTGACGTATTGAAAATACTTTGATTGCATTCAGGATAAATATGTCTCTATTTGCAACTCAAGCAGGAAGAAGCAGGGCAACATCCTTGAAATGAGCCATAACAAACGTGTAGGCTGAATGAAAGTGACATACATCACTAATATTCATATTATAGTATGAATGCATAAGATAATTAGTTTTGTAATTAAAGTGAAAACTACAAATAAAATAAGTATCATAACTTAACAGTGAAAACTCCGTTCATTTTCACTCAAAAACCATTATGAACATTCAGCATTTTCCAATGCGAAGATTAGTGAAATTCGAAATTTTAAAGTATTCTGTTTCGAAAAAGATTCAGATTATTCACACCTAAGACGTTGAGACAACTTCCTCAACAACGTTGTTTTTATGGTTTTGAAGTAAAAATAATTTTTAACAATGTAAGTACCAGGAATGAGTGGGAGGTCGTCGAGGTTTTTGTTTATCTCAAGACATATATAACGATGAACCATGAAAATTTCTCATCGCACACCTGAGGGTGAAAACAGATCTGTTTAGTTAGGATGTAAATGCGGTAAATCGTTGAACTTTGGTGCAGGTTATATCCATGCATGGTTATCAGTTTTGGATTTCAGTCCTTTAGTTTCACGTATTTTGTTCCCTAAATGTTTAAAAATTTGAGAGTGAGTGTTAGAAGATTCAATTACGTAAGAAATCCATGAACAGTCTGTGATGAACGAATTTTGAAAAAATGAAGACAGCCAATGAAAATATACGTCTGGTATTATCTAAAGTTAAGGAATTTTAATGTAAATGTTGGGTAAATGAATGAGTTATTAATACTGATGAACTAAATGAAGTTTATTCCCAATGTAGTGTAGAGTGCATATACATTAGTTGTTGAACCCTGGTCTTCCCGCATAGCAGGCAGGTACTCCCATCACTCGACCAATCTCTGTTTTATAAGTTTAGCTCAAAAATAATACGCATGGATGTTAGAGTTCTTTTCTAACAATACATTTTGAAATTCAGGAACAACTGATTTTGCATTGTAAATTAGAGTTCACAGATAGTTCTCCGTCTCTGATACGAGCCCTCAAAGGAATTTTTCGGTCAGTTACATCACGAAATTGTGTTCTATCTACACAGAGAATACACCTAGACACTTAAAAAAAATTGGCTGCAAGGAGATGATGAGGTGCATTTTGTGGGTACAAAGTAAGGGCAGTCACATTCCACACAATAGATGAAAATTACTGAAACCTTCAGATTTTTTCCTTCGATTGCTGAACCATATTGAATTTGGCAGCTAGTTTATATGTACAGTTTTTGTGAGAATTGATATAGATTACACATGTGTTATTTGCTCTCATATTTGAGAAACTTGTCTAACCTTAATCATTCACTCCCAGTGTATCACGAAACAATGAATCATCCATAAAAATGTTCATTTGATTGTTCAATTACCACATTTGGGAAAACTTCTTGAAAGTATTACGAACAATATTTGTCGATCTGAAAGGCTCTGAGAATTTGTGAGCCCGGCTTTTGTGTAACAAAGTTAAATTAAACTCAGCAGGAGGCAGGGACAAGGAGAATAAACTAATACTTGAAAGCTCAGTTGGCTGAGCTCCGAGAGTAGTTATAAAATCTGAAGTGCCGAAGCAGTTTTTTCTAATGAGTGCCTACAAAACTCGTCAATGTAAAACTCGCTTTCAATTAAAAAGAGTCTAACATGAGTAATATACAAATATTTATGAGCTACATTCAGTATGTTACGCATCGCACATTTCTTCGTCACCCAGATCTGTGAAGTCATCAGCATTTTGCATACTTATGTCCCGACTGAATATTTTGAGAGTACAAAGGCATCTATGGTCGATTGAAAATGTAATTCATGTGACTAAAAATTCAGGGTGAAGGGTTGATTTTAGAAGCTGATAATTAATTATGAACTAGAAGTTATAACTTTACAGTCATGTTTTTCTAATCGAGAAATAAATTTCAATCATCTCTATCCCAAATGAATAGATCTATCTTCACACGCTGGCGTACGCTGAGAAGTCACCAGAGTTCATCTTTATATTTACATTCATGAAAACGATTGCATTAACGACGTCTTACACTTCTGATCAGGCTACACTTTTACAATATTTTACCGACAAACCGTTGAAAGCTATGAGTATTCAAGGAATATATTTTTCTTAATTCTGGGTAGAATTACTCAAGTTTTCTCCAAAAAAAAACAAGAGAAATTGAAACTTTATTTTTGTGAATTGTGTTTAGGAATACATCACAACATTGAAGAATGTTGAATATTCATTATTATTTTTAATGAAAATGATTCGATTTTTTCAATCATCCTTTTGGATAGTCTTTGTTTGAGCTTCTAATATTGTTACAGAAAAAATGATGTGTTTCTTGCCTCTGATACATATATGGTTGACTTACAACACTTTTTCAGCATAAACATACAGTTCTCAAGTATTTATAGTATACCTTCGTTTCTTACAAATAGTGCAGAACCTTCAATGATTCTAATAAGGGGAAGACCCAGCTTTGTTTCTTCGTATTGAATTTTAGGCGATGATTTTTGGTAATTTGAAACGTCAGTCTCATAAGGCGTTTTTTTGGCTTACGTATTTTCTCGGTGGATAAATAACATAATCACACTTTGTTGTACGAGTGCATAAGTGTGACTTGAACTCGATAACACTCTTTAAAATTGAAGTATGTACTCAACCAGCATCACATGGTGAGTATGCTGACCCACGACTTGAAATATCTTATATCAGATGGAAAACGTCAAATGTGCTTAAAATGAAATTGGTTGGAATTTTAATATTTTGACGCAGCATGAAATAATTTTTCCTTCACTTCATTTTGGAAGTCAAAATTCTCAACATAGGTTGGAATTACAGAGTAAAATAAATATCTGAACTTCGATTTGGGAGGCTGATATTCATAGAAATTATAAATATACCACATAAACAATTATCTTGCAACAATAAAATGCATCGTCAATTTATCGTTTACACATTACTAACTCAATTAATTCGAAAACACTCCTGTCTTTTTTTTCTCAAAAGAAAATGAGAATATTATCAATGCAAATTAAAATGACTATGAAATCAAGTTACTGTTGCTAACGCTCGATTAGAGTAGGAGAAAGGACGAAGTGGCTAGCAAAGAGGTTAAATATTCTTATTATGAAAAAAACATCATTGTTCCTTCAAACGTGGAATAACAAATCACTATCCGTAACGGCCTTGTAGAAACACATGCCATTTTTTAAAAAAATGATCCAATGAAATGAGACAAGTTTTAAATGGTATTTTTCCTGAGCACCAGTTATTGTTCCATCTGAAATCCCAAGCACTTGCAACAAGTTTGTCAGCGCTGTACCTCAGTGTCTTGTAGATGAACTTCCAATGATCAACTGTAATCGTGTGATGGAAAACACTTCTGTACTGGTGTGCTGTTTTCTTGTCCCCGACAAATACTAAGGAAATAGAATGAATTCTGCTTTTCATAGCAAAGAAATCCTGTTTTAGAGATGAAATTTGGCCTGAACGTATATTGGCTATTGGTGAAAATACGTTTTATGATCTATCAAAAAATATTAAGGAATGCATACCAAATGGTGTTTACCCTCAGATGTTAAAATGTACGAGAGTTGTGAGTATTTTCAAAAATGACAATCCATCCTACGTATCCAGTTATAGACCTATTTTTTGCTCTACAAATTGGTAACAAATTTTTTGAAAGAGTTTTTCATCAAATGTAATCTGTTTGGTTGAAATCGTTTCTATTTTAAAACTATTTCAATTTGAATTTTGAGCGGAATCAAATATAATTTCAGTGATATACCATTTAGTTGTAAATTTTTTACCTACCTTTCTTGAAAAAAATCCACCATTTGCTTCTTTTTAGATTTAAAGTAAGTGTGTGATATGGGGAATAAAAAATACATTACTGATGAAATTGAATTTGTATGATATTAGACGATCTGCTGATAGACAGTTCTTTACTAGAATAAAATAGAAAAAATAAAATAGAATATGGCAATAGAATCGAGTCGTTTAGCCCATTCTTGGGTTGATACCAAAGTCCCATGCCGTCTAAAGTAAGGGCATCCATCCTGCACGTTCATCTTAATACCGTAAATCAATTCAGTACTAGAAAGACACCAGAATTCAATCTGCAGTTCAGCATAGTCAAAAGTTTTATTAATAAGTGTTGTTGTTTCTCAGGGTTCAGTGTTAGGCTCACTGTATTTCACAATTTCTGGCAATGATATTCGGTTAGAGGTGAGCAGAAAAAGAAGTGATGATACAGTTTAGAATATAATTTATTATTCATTTGCACGTGCCGTCGGTAGAATCATCAGTTTAATTATTAACAAAAATCGATAACTTATTACGAAGAAGTTTTCAGGACACAATAAAAAACTAAACTAATGTGATTTGCCTCCCGATTCGATCTCTATTTTTACTTAATGTTATTTTCAATGGGAAACCCCATAAGTGTATAGAATTTTTCAAGCATCTGAAGGTCATGCTAGATAATAAATTGACGTCCACCGAGCAAGTAACAGCAGTATTTACTAAACTTAATAAGTACTGTAGACCTATTCATTCGGTTTCTAGATTCTTACGTTAATTTGGGTTACCTGTTGCTGATCCGTTTATAAAAGTTTGAAAAACGTGCAAACAAATTTGTTTGCAAATTATGTCAAAAATATAAAATTTAAAAAAAGGAATGGTCGTTTTCGTCGTTTTTTGAATAAAATGAACCAGGAAGAACCTTTATTGGCCAGAAACAAAGAAGAAAATTGTAACGTTGCTTCATTTATCACTTTTTTCATCTTCTGATGTCTATTAAGAGTAACAATAGTTTATTCAGTAGCGAGCTCATCTTCAGTTTATGTTTGTGACACTTTACTAAACCAACACCATCATATTTTACCAATTTGCCTTACTTTACGACGACGGGTCCTGGAACACATATTGTAGAAGTCCAAGTGAATTATATTTTCCTGACGAAATATTCCTACACTGTGAAAAAAGGCTCGTTTTCTCTGCCTTTTTAAAACTTGGGTGATAGCTTGAGTGCCGAGTACACATCGGTTTGAAAACGCACGGAAGACAAAACGGGGTCACACAAACGACAAAGTTGTTAATTGTCACAGAGTCTTGTGTTCTTTCTTGATTACGCGTTCAGCACATGGTAGAAAAAAATATGGAAACCTGAGACACAAATTGAAATGTGCTTAATTTGTTTGAAAAATATTACCGAATCATCATCACTATAATAATAAGAGCCGCGTCCGTCTGTCCGTCCGTCCATGTGACCCCTTCTCGAGTCCGTATCGTGGATACCGAGTTCGGCGGTATATTGCGGGTAAAAAATACTGTATTCTAAGTGTTTATTACTGTCACAAGAAAAATAAGTTACCTTTAAAATAAGCTTAAGCATGGAAACTCTACTGGAACAAAAAAAGACTGAATCGAGAGCGAAAAAGAAGAGCGAGAGAAAGATTATCTCAAGAAAGATTTATAAATATTTTTTGCCCTCATTTTTGTTAGCACGGGTACACTGCTGCGAAAAATTGAGACACACTGAAATGTATGCTAGGATAATAACCGTGAGTGGAAGCTCTCTTTTAATCGATAATGCGAAAAGAAATGTTTTAAATTAGTTTGACCAGTAACCTGGATACCACTTAGTATAAGGCCAAAGATTTTGGAAATTGAGTTATTGTTTTCGGAATTGTGATTTTCTTGAAAAGCTTTAAAGAAATAATAGAGGATATTTCAGATCAAAATTCAGGTAAAAAAGGCCAACGTGAATAGAAACGTGTCCAACCGTAAGAGAGAAGCAGCAAGACTTCGACAGCAAGAAAGACGTTGTTCGTCCGATACAAGACTGATTCTCTTCCCCAGCTCAAAACTGATTCTTTGGGAAAAAATTATTGACGGGCATTGCACTAGTAACTATAAAATGTAGCGTCTTATATAATCCGACAATAGATTTCAGTTTCTGGAACATATTCACTCCAACCCAAAATATTTACAATCGTTACTTGATTATTTATATAAGTCCCGGCTTCGTTTTTTCCATATATGATATACGAAGGTGTTTTTTTGATTTCTGTTCGTGTAACTAGGTAGGCAAGAAGCACGCAGGAGCCAGATCTGCGAGTCTCACGATTACACATCTCCCTAACCCCAATATTTGCCGTTGTCGGTTCCGATGCATTCATCGCAGCCGAAGTACTGGGAATTGAAATACGCACTACGATTTGTGCTTCCACCAAATGCAATTAACAATGTACAATCAGTTTTCTGCAAGCAGGAGAACGTAGTGCTACTGAAATCTATCGAAGAATGACCAAAGTGTTTGGTGTCAACTTGTATGAGTGAGGGTAGTGTACAGGATTGGTGTAGAAAATTGAGAGAAGGGCGAACCGACGTTTATGAAAAAGGTAGGCATGGGTGCAAGTCTTTCCCTATTACAGGCCTCGTTCAGCATGTGTATGAGTTGGCCAACAAGAAAGGAAAATTTATAATAAGTGAATTTTCTGAAAAATTTACACATATTTTAATATCTGCTTTGTACACAATCGTACGATACCTTGGGCATTGGAAGCTGTGTACTTGTTCGGTCCGGGCTCGTTGTCTTCGGCAAGACGTATCTCTCCATATCAGCGGCTAACTTTTTACGAGAAGATATCGACAAGCTTGTGTCAAGATATGATGAATGTTTCAACTGTTGTTGCAACAATGTACAGATACAAGCATGACCCTGCAGTACTTTCTGTAATAAAATTATTGTGCTCTGTAATTTTGAATTTATACCTCATCAGAAGTTGAGAAAAACCCTCGTAATTACTACAATTTCTAATCTTTCAAGTAGTCCATGATAAAGAGTAGCATGCACAATTGGGTTAATGATATGTTTTTATCGTTTATGAGTTAATCTCTATTCGTGGTATACTGATATAAATTTGGACCCCAGTTACTTCTCCGGAAAGTCGGCTTACGTAGGCTCGATAAATTATAATTTTTGTTTATAAATTATTCAAAATCATCGGTTGTTGGAGTAATATGACAATTTGACGATATTGATTTCACATTACAAGTTATTGCCTTCTCAATGTTAAGTCTCATACTATGAAGTGTGGCGCTTGCTCTGCCGAATGAAAACACTGTCTCGTCAGAAGTCATCTTTACTGACTGCTAGCATTGCAGTTACTACAGAACAAAGAAAACTAAAGGAAACAAGAGAAAACAACATCGCTGCCTCTCATTATATTAGCCCTCTTAGAGAGCAAGTGTGCACTTGCGAAGGTGAAAGTATATGACAGGCGAAAAACTATCAACTGTAGGTACAAGTATGTATATAAAAAATTCCCATGGATTATTGCAAATTGTGAATTGATTACTTGAAATATTGGTAAAAAGACAATAAAAAACGATTGAATCTGATATGAAGCTCATTAGACGAAGGTCTAACTGCATAGCTTGAGGGATAGTTTGAGCTCCTGAATAAATTGATTTTAATGAGCAGTGCTAATCTAAGCATCACCAACGCGATTCATCAGCAAACTATCACCATAAAAAACGAAATGCAGTGCAGGAAATTGGACAATGAGAACAGTGGTAATCTCTTCTTCTTTTTCAATAAATATATTAACGAATAATTATTCCAACCGGCGGTTGAAAACATCACCCTTCTAATTATCTCGACTGCGATAGCGAAATAAATTCTCCGCTGCAATGGGAAAGGAAATGGAGTTTGAAAGATAATACTCCTGCATACGGGCAGATGGCCAACAAATAGTCCTCCTGATAGAGTTCATCGGAAAATAATCACTACAATAGCTTCCTTAATATGCATGGATGATCCCCTATCATGTCCGATTATTCTAGCTACTTCTCCGAAACAACTAGACAACGTTGCTGGACTAAAAGGAAATTAAAATTATCTGCTCTTTTACATGAACGACCATTTTAATGAGCTGAACGAAATCAATACACCTTAATGCAAAATGTTCCTTGGAACAACACAAATACAATATCCCCAGTAAACGCCCCAAAACATGAATAACACTAAATTTAACTTAGCGTGGCACTCGTCAACGTCAAAACAAATAGAAGACATAGAAGCCAAATGATGTGTGAAGTCATTACCATCTTATGTATGTATATCTGAAACTTTATTTGATCCACAAGCACAAGTTCATGTAACAATAATCCTGATAACTCTTCGCGCAGCTTTATCGGCTTCAGGAGTAACAGAAATAATGAATCGTGAAGTTTCTTAAAGAACGCAAAATGCATATCGGAACTTATGACACAAAACTGTGGCAAATTCACTGAAATCTTTTATGATAGATTACCAAGCAAGTACAAAACCAGAATCCCTCATTACCGACATCATTTACAGACATCCATCACCACCCGACGTCTTACCCTGGATTTATTAAAAATATAGTTAGAATAACCAGCTTGGTCGACTACCATCAGCTTGGTCGACTGGTGAGCGAATCTGCTTGCGAGCGGAAAGACCCGGGTTCGAATCCCGCTGCCGACATGGTTGACGCGGCTAGAAATACGGCATGGGACTTGGGTAAACAACCGAATAATTATCGAAGTAATCATCCGACCCAAGAATGGGCCAGAAGGTTCGTTCCTATAGCCTCATTCTATTCTAACTGTAGACTGCTGATGCACAAGTCTAAATTCGTAACGGTAATTTAGAAGTAGCTTTAAACGAGTGTGTACCCTATACTACGATGAAAGTGAAACTGAAAAGCGGATATTGGGTTGAAGATAAAATAAAACGGATGAGTAGAGTAAATAACTCTTTCATAGGCATATATGTATGAACAAAATTTGTTAAAAACAGCTCCCATACCCAAGTCAATAAAAATTGTGTTTCCCACTGTAATTGTCTAATAGCTCTGTAAGGAACACAGGCCTTGTCATATGCATTAAAAAAATTCTGAAAGTCAATTTTTAGAACGACGTCTCTGGAATAACAGTGTATTAAAACAATAAACAAAGAAAAGTTATTAGAGGCTCCAACATTCACTGGCGTAGATGAAATAATCTCAAACAAATACTGAATCATAATTGTTCTCAATGAGATTTACAGTTCTAATGTTAAACTTAGATGAAAATGTATATATCTTTGAAGTTTGAGATGAAGATTCAAAACAAATGGAAACTGACCGAAAAAACAGGAAAAAATTAAAAAAATAGGTGAATAAAATTACGTAGTGTTGAAAACTTCGACCGTAAAAGTCATGGTTTACTACCTCCTTCCTGCACATTAAAATATAATTACTACAATTAGTAGTCAAGGTTTGTTAGAATGTTTCAATCTGTTAACAGAAAATGCGATAAACCTGCTCACAGACCATAAGCACAACTGAGTCTTAACCACTGAAGGAGAAAGGTGATCCCTATAGGCGGACTATAGTACAGGAATATTTATGTTCCTACTTTCAGTAATGAACGGAGGAACGAATAATGATAAGAAATTGTAAAACTGACTAGCAAATTAAAATGATAATAATGATACTGAAACATAGTACACGTAGAAGAGTGAGTGTGTCGCTCTCATTTCACAAGTTCGTTTTTAAATCTCTTTAGCCTCCGTAGAGTGAGGTTAGTTATTGTTGGTATTTATCTGCCTCAAAAACCCCCAACTCCAACCTCATTATAGGGAAATTAAAAGCTATGCTATTCCTTAATTTTTGAA
The DNA here is from genome assembly GCA_006783055.1 of Trinorchestia longiramus. Taxonomy (NCBI): domain Eukaryota; kingdom Metazoa; phylum Arthropoda; class Malacostraca; order Amphipoda; family Talitridae; genus Trinorchestia; species Trinorchestia longiramus. The sequence goes on from VCRD01004882.1 coordinate 37,377, forward strand.
TCTTAGGGAAGTTTGTAAACGTGTAATTTATTATAAACACCTAGGATATGTAAAATAGTTTATTAATGAGTAAATTACATACGAAGACTGTCACGAATGAGTCATCAATTTAGATCTATCAATGGAATTGCAAGTGTCTTCAAACATGTGAGTGCAAACAAACTGGGAAAAGAATGTTCCCAGAGTTTTTCGGACATAGAGGCAAAATGACAAACTGGTAACACCAGAATCAATGCATGGTGTTGGGTGTTTCATATTTTGGGATTTCCATGTTATGGAGTACTGATGTTGTCCAATTAGCCGGTAAGTAGAAACACAAACTATTTTGTTGATGATGCATACAACTTGAGTGTGTATACACACGTGACAGGCTTCACAAGGGATAAATGTGAACGGAACAAATATAGGATAAAACACTATTTACCTGGGTAAGGCCACGTTTCTGATTTTTGCTGGATTCTAAGTCTCCAAGTAAAATGTTTTACAACCCAATAAGAAAATATATCAATTTAAAGTGATGAATTTTCGTAACCCTCTAGAAAATTGAATTATATTACTATCACCATATAACTTGGATATACAGTGTAGCTCAAAAAGATTGGATCCATCACATTTGTTGTCATAATGTTTTTTGTTTAACAATTTTACCAAACATTTAGTTAGCATTATTTCATATAGTATCTTTAGTCGTTTGTGGAACGAAAATTAAAGAGTCAGGGTGAAATTCTTTTATTGATTATCAACAAAAAATACCCTGTGCAAAAGTATTGGATACATGAAACTACGAGTACTGCCCTTTCCTGTTGAAAATATAAAATTTTATCAGAAATACAAGTGTTTACTTGTTCCAATAATAATAAAAAGTAATTACAGAACAATCATAAAGGCGTACGATTGTTTATAAAATAGTTTTATCAGCTTTCTGGCTTCTTGATTCAGAATCCAAAGGTTACAGTTCAATACAACTGAAGAGTTATTCAAAGATTTGCATAATAAAATCATTGAACGCCACAATGAAAAACAAGGTTGTCAGAAAATATTCCAAAAAATTGATCGACCACTAATACCGTAGGAAACATCATCACAAAGTACGAGTATAAAACAAAACGCAAGCAACTTAAGATGAATAAACAGGAAGGTACAGAAAGATTTTTCATCACCCGTTTTGAAATTCAAACCAACCTCAAAGGAGCTGGGATTGAAGTAAGCAAGTACACCATTAGTAGAGCTCGAAATCGCACTGGCTTGATTAAGGAAATTGCCACCCAAAAAAAGTATCACTACTGAAACTCCAACATGTCAAAACCTGTTTAAACTCTCTTGAAACCGATAAAGAGAAAATCAGGGAGTTTTGAGAGCAAGTAATCTTTTCAGATGAAATCCAAATAGAATGCTTCAGGAGTAACCGAGCAACGGAGGTTTGACAGCAAAATGGCACCACTCATAACACTCAGAGTACCATCCCCACAGTGGAGTTCGGAGGTGTTTCCATGATGGTATGAAGTTGTTTTGATCAAACAGCACTGGTGAGTGAGATATTATTTGAAGTAGAATGAAAAGCCAAATGTAGAGAAAGATTCTTGAAAAATTATTCGGTAATCTGGAGTTCCGTTTGAACATGGTTGCAATGTCGTGTTTCAAGAAGACAATGATCCCAAGCACAATGCCAAACTAATTAGAGAATGGCTTGAATATAACGAGATTGACGTTATCAATTGACCCAGTCAGTCTCCCAACCTTAATCCAATTAGTAATTTCTGAAAAAATTGAAGATTCAAGTGCACAAGCGGAATCTACAAAATAATCAATCAGTTGGAGGAGTACTGAAAGAAGTACGGAGTAAAATAACAACATATCTTTATAAAAAAACATTTGTGCAACCATAGATAGTAACTGGAAGCGGTTGATTGAAATACAGGATTTACAATAAAATAGTTAATGAATGTATTCAGTATTTCCGCATGGGCACATTTTAGTCTTTGATTAATAAAACAAATTCGACACTGACTTATTCGTTTTCGTTTCTGCATACGACTAAAGATGCTATGTAAGATAATACTGACCAAATACCATGTAAATTGTGAACCCAGACTAAAGTTATGACAAAAATGTGATGTCTTCAATACTTTTACATGTTTGTATACGACAATGACGATATAATTTTTTTTTCTGTATTGTCTTGAGACTTATAGTAATACAGGATGAAAGCCTTGTGTAAAAATTTTATCAAATTAGTCCACCGTTATGACTGGCTAACACCGACCAGGTGCAGACAGAGCTCTACCAAACGTCATTTTATCATTAAGAATAGAATAATAGAATAGAATAGAATAAGGCAATAGGAACGAGCCGTTTGGCCCATTCTTGGTTCAATACCGAAGTCCCATGCCGTCTAAAAGTAAATCCATCAGTCATGCACGTACACCTTAACCACGTAAGTCAATTTAGTCGTGTGCACACATATCACTCACGCACAGGCGTTTATGTCACGAGCATTTATCTCAATCATACATTAACCTTTAGGAGTTAGGGACATAGTTAGTAGGATGTAGTACTGGGGGGTTCGTAATCCAAAATTTATCGAGACGATTTTTGAAAGAGTTCACAGTGCCAGCAGAAACTATGTTTTCTTGCAGCTGGTTCCAAGTTGCAGCAATTTTAACGGGAAAAAAGTTCATAGCTTGAGATGTCTTGAAGTTTCTCAGTAATAGTTTTT
>VCRD01004883.1:20201-32509 GCA_006783055.1 Trinorchestia longiramus
GCACCACATCCACCCAAGCCAATTTATGCACCACATCCACCCAAGCCAATTTATGCACCACATCCACCCAAGTCAATTTATGCACCACATCCACCCAAGCCAATTTATGCACCACATCCATGACCAATGTATGCATCACATCCATGGCTAATTTATCCACCACATCTATTAACAGTATACAAATCACGCTCATTATTTATAATTTGTAACAAAAATTCTAATTAACCTTTCCGTGTTATTGGACCAGCTAATTTTGTACTCTGGATTCTAGAGTCTCGAAGACTTAAATAAATAAGGATGCTGTCCTGGTCATAGGCCATCCATAGCGACCAGAATGATTATAATGATACTTTAAGAAGCGTTGGTTTTAAAAAACGTTGAAATTAAAATGAATTTTACAGCATAATGGGGATGTGTTTTGTGTGTAAGCCCAGTCATAAAATTTGAAGTATTTTGTGCAGTATATCTGACATATGTAGGAAACTGACCCATCGTGTGATACAAAACTTAACTATTGTATGATGGAAACTGAGATAAAGTTCGGTTTTATACCAAATTTAGTTCCCTATCGTTACAAAAAGTGAAGAAACAAATTTAAGAAATTGACGGTAAATAATTAACAAGGAATCTGTTTAGGAATCGTATGAGGAATTTGTGGAACGGTTGCTTTTACAATCCTTACAATCCAATCCTTCATTTGAGGCGCATAATTTTGGGCCTGGGGCCACGATGTGAAAAGCTGCACTTGATTGGACCAGGTAATAACAAATAAATGTTAGGTAACAAATCAATGTACGTCAGGTAACAAATATATGTAGGTTAGGTAACAAACAAATGAAGGCTAGGTAACAAATGTCGGTGACAAACTACAGTATCATTAGCATGTTATATGTCTATGAATTATGAGATAGAAACTAATGCACAGCAGTACTGAAGCTTAGGCTTCATAAGGCGCTGCAGCAGCATAATGGTATCAGTTATACAGCAGACAGCACAGAGGGATCCTCTGCACCGACATAGGCTCACCACAGAACTCAATCAAACATTGAGCCTGGATACAGTAAAAACAAACTCAGCACTCACCTGGGCCTGAAAAATACCTATGCGTGTTATTATTCAGTAAATGTGTTGCTGTTCAGGTAAAATTCTACAACAATTCTTGTTGATACACCTGACCGAATAAATAATGCTTACCAGCTGTCCGTCTACTGACCTCATGCTTGTATGCTGGTCACCCACTGACCTCATGCTTGTTCGTTGGCCATCTATGGTCAAGTCATGCCACCACAGTAGTCAAGTGGTGGGTTGCTCCAGCTTGTGATGCAGTAGTCTCTGGTTCGAATCTCGATGCAGTACTCAATTTCTTCCCCTTGTGGCGCGAGAGACCAGATTGGCCAATCACCATCAAAAAGCTCATCTGGCGCCCCTGCGAGCCTCTACCTCAAGTCGCGATACGGAGGACGGAACAGTCACTGTCTGCTGCATCACTAGTCTTGAGATTATAGCATTAAGAACAATAAAACTTATGTTAGTGTATGTACTGTAAGAAATATCTGCATAATGCTCGTACACTGGTCGTCCGTTGTGACTGCACAGGTTTGACGGATGCAGTTCGACCGGCCGAGAAAACTGAAGGTGAACTCAACGACCTATGGACTCCCGATGCCAAAAACCTCATCCTGCACAAAGGCCCCTCTGCCACCGCCTTTGCTGAAGGTAAAGGTCTTGATGCTCGAAATCTATTGCATATTCCCTATAATATTCATGTTCCTCAATGTAAGCATGTTCGTCAAAGTATCAAAACATGTTTACTGATGTGACAATCAGGAGGACATGATTACGCAATCATGACTTTCAAACTGGCGATATTTTAACTCTATTTGAAATTACGCATTTGTGGTTAGTAATAAATTTTGCATATCATTTTTAGCGTATGCTCACATCAATGGACATAAAAGGGATCAATTGTATACACTCGTATAAAACATACATAATACACCTGCCAATGTGTGCACTAAAGATTGCTTGTCTAGTCGTGAAAGGAGTTTAATCTGGATATGGATCAGCTTTGTTCTATTTAAATGGTATTCTAATGAACAAACCTATGAATTCAGTATGTTATATAAGATGGAACAAAATGATTTCAGACAGGAAATGTAAATAAAACTGCTAGTTTTGTTACATAAAATGTAAAATACCATTTTTCTACATAAGACATGAAAACAGTGATTTCTGTTGTAGTTTATACAGTAGGCATCATTTGTACATTGCGTACTATGAGATATTTACGACATGGAGTTTTATTATATAAAGGCATACTAACAACCAATGGTTGCAACCAATACAATGCAACAATCAATATGATGCAATACAACAACCAATGGTTGCATCATATCACACGCGTCAATTGAATGGTAAATCGTTTTTGTTTTGCGTGTTTTGTTGTGCGTGTGACAGTCCCTGTGTCGCAGAGCCCATATACCCTGGGGACTCCAGCATAGACAGCAGCTGCTCCGTCGGAACCTCGGACTGTAAACTCAAAGATCCACCAATTCACGAACCCCAACAGCGAAAATTAAACCAACACGGGACGCCCAAAGAGAAACTTTCGCAAAAACAAACGAAACAAGACTCAGCACAGAAGGGCTACCGCCAGCCTCATCACCCGAGGCAGGTAGCCAGTTATGACTTCTATCACTCACCCAAGCTCACTCAGCCACCACAAACACACGAGGATGGTTCTTGTGTAGAGTCTTCTGGCTCACAACTAGTGGACACTCGAAATCAGCGTCCAGGAGAGTCTTATCCTCCTCGACTGTACCAGCGAATCGCAAGTAACAATCCAGTTATTTCCAAGAGTTCTCAAAAGGCAATCGCAAGCAACGATCCCCTTATTTCCAGGAGTTCTCAAAAGACAATCGCAAGTAGCAATCATTCCAATCCCAAAGGCTCTCAACAGCCAATCGTAAGCAACATGCATGGCAGTGCCGACCATCAAGCTCCACAAGATCAACAACGCCCACAATACGATCAAAAACAACTACAGTACGATCAAAAACAGCCACAGTATGATCAAAAACAGCCACAATACGATCAAAAACAGCCACAATACGAACATCGTGGCAAGCACCTGAAGCAGTCGGAGCAGAGGAAACACAGGACGGAAATGTCACTACCATCACTGCATGACACCGATGTCATCGGCTCCAGGTAGACAGCGTCAGGTACACCGACTTACAAGTTCTTTCGTCTTTGTGTCACGTAAATGGTGTTGGAATGCTCGGTACTCATTCTTTTATTTCTCTCTTTTATTAATTGTTCTTGTTCTCTAATGGAAACAGTTGTGGATGGCTGGTATAAGTATTACTCTTCTATGATTGAAGTTGGCATTGATAAGTTTTGTTTCTGTGCGCCTATGATGTGACAGAATAAAAGTCGAGTTTTTCAGGCTAAAGTTTTTGTTCGATCCTGATTTTATGCATCTTTTTCTGTGAATAATATTCGCTCAAATAACTCATTCACTCATTTAATTGTGGTGTGAATACAATCCTAAATTTCAATGATGCAATGTTTTTTATTATATAGACCCAAAATCGAAATAAATAAGTAAACCAATTTTTCAATCATTGTTTTCGTTTTTCATCGCAAATTGTGTTTTCGTGTTTTGATCTAAAAACGTCCGGCAGATATTCATTGTTTCAATTTTGTTGTTCTATACTATTCTAATGGCATGGTATTTCATCATTCTATTTCACTCAAAGAATAATCAAGCATGAACGTCTCTGCAACTGATGGAAATTATCCTGTACGTATCTGTAGAGCATAATTTTTGTATATAGTTCAAATATCTATGATTGAGATCAAGTCGTACATTCACTCAGAAATTCTGCATTAAAATGGTTGCGCTTGAAGAAATAATTGATGGCTTAAATAAATACGAATTGCAGCCAACTAAAATACGAATTTGTAACACAAATCATCCAATTTCAAATGTAAAAGTTTTACAGGAAATTTAATGCAATTTCAGAATAGAGAATTCCATTTTCAAGTCCTGATTACTTTTTGTGCTTTTACGCTGCTCTAAAAATAGGCATCAAAATCTTAACTTGGCCTAATTCTGTTGAAAATTAACCAAAAAATTGTCCATTTTCCCATAATAGACGAAAACTTGTTAAAACATGCATGAATTAACATACATTTGACTATAAATTCAAACTGCGTAATCATGAGTTTTAAACTGGTAGCATTTCAACCTTATTTGCCAATTCAAATTTGAAGCTAACAATCAACTTTATACTTCATTTCTATCGTGGAGAGCATAAAGAGTCATAGATTTGTTTATATTTCAATACACCGATATTTGTATTAAATGTATAACTTTTTAAACACACAGGAATGGGCTGCTAGCTCCACCGTCGTCAGGAAAACAATTAAATGCTATTGGGAGACATGAACTTCCACCAGAGCCTCAACAAAAACAAAGACACGGACTAAAGTTCTTCATGGGCGGTCACGAGAAGTCTGCATTTAAGAGCATCAAAAAATTGTTCCCCTCTAAAAAACTCCCCGACGAAATGAACTCAAAATTTTTAAAACTCACGAAATTGAAGCCAGGAAACCATTCGGACTCCGTTCCAGAAGATGGCACAAAATCGAAGAAACCGTCAATCCTTTCGGACGAGAAACCGCAGTCGAGCAGCAGCAACAGTTCTTTGATTTCTGGAAACCGAGTTTACAGACCTCCTTCCCTTTTTTCTGACTCGAGGGAGCTTTCCGAGGCAGAATGTGACCGCTATGACAGAGAAAATTCTTTGGACTCGGCAAGGTCGTGGGATGAAGCTAATGACAGTGGGCCACCGCTCTACGGAGAGGTAGGAGGCTTCTGTTCTGCGTCAGCCAATAGCAAGGAAGAAGCAATGACTGTTGATGGAGGAAAAACAGAAGAGCTTACCGTTATATTAAACAGGATTTACGAGCAGCGTGCTAGTAATTCGTCGCAAAAATCTTTTAGCGTCGTGGAAAATACGCCAACTTCTGAGTCTGAAAAAAGCAGTTACTCCATCAATGTTTAACCCTTCATCCCGTGAGTTAGTACGTGCAAGACAAACTGAATAATTTTCTATATCCTGGTGAATACTCGAAACTTTTTTCTCATTTATAATGTCATCAGCTGCATTGAGTTTCTGTATATGAATGCATAATATCTTTTAAAACCATGCATATCTCTCTGTACATAGAATAATAAGAAAAACTAAATCTACCAAGGTTGTTGCATAAAGAGAATTTAGCAGGCGATAAATGTTTACATTTAGAAACGGCAGAAATTCTTATATTGCTGGAATTTTTATTTTTGCGAGCATTAAACACTTTTTGCAAAGTTTCTACGTTGAGTTGATATAGAAATCCAGTTTGACCAGACATTGAAATGAATGAAATAAGAAAGTATACAAGCTTAGTGCACATGCTGTTACAAAATCTTAAAACTCTTGTTGTTTAGCATCGAACTCTTCCTCTGTACGTGCCAGGTCATTCTAAAATATCAGTTACTAAACTCAAATACCTATTTCTCAGCTGCAACTGCTGACGCAAGCAACACAAGAGAAGCTATTACCGTTAATTCTGACTTAATGAATTACTATTCATGTAATATCGCAACGTAAGTAGGGTTTATTTTAATACATCAATTATTATCCTAGCTTTTCAAACACCAGTTTGATTTTTTAAATATCAATTCAATTTTTCAAATACCAAACAGACTTTTCAAATACCAACCTGATTTTTTAAATACCAATCAAATTTTTTTAAGCACCAATTTGATTTTTTCAACACAAATTTCACTTTTCGAACATCAATCATACTTTTAAACACCCATCTAAGTTTTAAACGCCAATTTGACTTTTCAACATCAGTTCCTAAACATCAGTTGGTTTTTTCTCGATCAACTAGAGTTCGATTGTACTCAGATGGCAAATCTTTCTTCACTTCTGCCGTCTATTATTATCAATATTCAGCCACCGATGCAGCGCAACCTCGTGAAGAATATACTGAATAATTGTCCTTCAGTTTATGCTGGGTACTCATCATTCTCTTGAGGTAGGTATGATTCCTCAGCTTTTCTCGACAGGAGTTGTGTCACCAATCTCTGCCCTTCTATTCTATTGTCGAGTTTCCCTTTTTTAAGGAACAATAACTAATATCTTTCCTGTATATACTGTATATATATGTCAAGTATCGGAATTTGAGCATTGTTGTAGCCTATGTTGTGAAAATGTTTTCTTTGTAATCTGAATACATGTTAACCCTAATAATTGCTGAATATGTCACGAATAATATTGCTTTATCTCTTAATTCAGATAAACTTAATACGAATACATAGTGCCCAGAAACCCAATTGAATGTGAAGCTGCCAATGCTCCTACTTAATGAGCAATTAACAATAAATAGTTTTTGTGGTTCTGCTTTCTTCATTGCTCGTTCTTCCCTTAACTAAATAGTCCTCGTGAAAATTCCACTGTTTAGATTTTACTATTTTGAAATTATTAAAACACCGAAAGTATTAAAAATTTACGACGAATTATTGTGTTTTGGACAAATATTTTTCATGAATATATACAGAACGTCTTTTCTGTATTTTATCTACCAAAAACATGGCCGAGATAGTACCCTTGAAAATTCCACGCTTTAAAATTAATGAAATTAAGAATCTCTGATTTATGAAACAAAATATTCTGTTTTACCCGTGGCACTATGAGAACTTGATTATTTTTCATGAATAAATACAGAACTTCCATTAAGTATCTTGTCTACGAATAATATGGCTGTGTAAGACAAGAAGGCTAATGACGTAAAACAATGGCGTATTTTATAGTAATGCAGTGCCTTTAGTATTCACAATACTATGCCTATGATACATGCATACCCGTTCTGATTTCAATTCAAGAATTTTTCACCAGTAATAGATGCCAAACAATGGCACGGACACACATAGATACATATATTTACATAGAGATAATGAGGTAGAGAGAGATGGCGATACACTGTTTATTATACAAGTATGTAGCCTTTTATAAGAATAATAGGAGTATTTTATTGATAATTCCTTCAATGGATGAATGCCACAAACAAATTAATCAAACTTCGAGAAATGATAATCAGACTGCTGTTGTTAAAATGATAGTTAATATTGTAATTAATTAGGAATTTTAATACAAAGAGAAAATCATTTTCAATTTATCCCATTTCTTCAGTAGTAGACACAAAATGGTGGAGTTATGGTACAGCACTCCTATTTTTAAAAGTCCAGCAGCTAATATTAATTATTCTTTTACTATATGGTGTTCATGTCTGACCAATGTTCATATTAATAGTTCCATTCCATCGAGACATAATTACCACCTCTGTTGAAAACACTTGTGAACATAAACCTATTCAAACACGCATCAAATCTAAATATATGCTGTACATATTCCTCAAAATTCATTAAAATCATTAAATTACTACATAGCAGTGACATTTTTACATGTAAAGTAAAATTAAACACTTGATATGAAAACTTACTCATCAGTCAAATGTCAAATTAGAGGTGAATCCATATTTACCAATAGGTTAGATAGTTAAATATTGGTTTTAATATCCGTAGAGTTTTATGTTCTGGCAGCCTGAGATACTTAAATGTTTGATGTAAAGTCCGAAGACTTTCTTGACACAATCGTACATATGTTCAGTGAATTAAATAGAAACTCGAAATAATTATATTAATAATAGAGTGCTATAATTAGGCACTATTTGTTTGAACACTAAATAGTTCTCATGGAAATTCTACGGCTTAAAAGTGAAAAAATTAGGGTTTTTCGATCTATATTTGCGTAGGTTTGATTAAATTTTACTAATTTGAAATTATTATAACGGATTTTCGATGAATCATTCTACTTTAAGAGAATGTTTTCCATGAATATAAACAGAATTTCCATTCTGGATCTCGTTTACCGATAATATGGCCGTTTAGGAGGCTAATAATGGGAAAAATTATTTTATTTAACTCGTACAGGAATCTGGCGGCTTTGGTATCCACAATACAATGCTTATAATACATGTATACGCGTACTAATTTCAGTTCAATCATTTTTCTTCAGTTATCGATATGAAGTAATGGGACAGACACACAGAGATACTGAGAGAGAGAGAGATGGAGATACACTGTCTATTATGTAAGTAGATTGTAAGCCTTAATTTTTATTTTATATTTTTGATGTTTTCAGTATGAATTTCAAAAAAAGATCCATGTTTAAGACTGGGTATTCAACATTTCGGAATTGCAAGCAATAAAATACAGGGTGGGTCACGAAAAAGTTTCTTTTTTACCAGAAACTAATGGTTCTGAGTAACTAGTTGTCGTAGAAGCATAAGCGTGAGCTCATTTTCACTGCCATTTATTGTATTTTAGCACGTAGAACCAATTGGTATTCATAGACATAATTTACGAACAGGTAATTAAAAAGCAGGGATGATTTTTTTCGCCTTTGCGCAAGGGTAATTCTAAAAGCGCTAAAAAAGAACGATTTAAGGGAACGATAAAGGGAATTTGAATGGTGATATTTACTTAAACATGTTCAATAGAGAAATTATTCCACAGCTGCTGGCTGCTTGGGACCAAAGATTCGACAGAGTGTGGTGGATGCAAGACAGAGTCCCATGCCACAGAAATATTCGCGTAAAGAGCGTTTTAACAAAAGTTTTTGAAGATCATGTCAATAGAGTTGGACAAGCGGTAGAATGGCGACCGCGTAGTCCCGATATGACTTCGGGTGAATTTTTTCTTTGAGGTGGTTTCAAAGATAAAGTTTATAAAAGTTTTCAAAAGACCTAAAAGATTTATGTGATCGTATCATTCACAATGTCAGTGAACTTAAAAACAATTCATGAATTCTTAGAAAATCATTGCAAGAAATGAGAGTCGGATATCGAAAGTGCTCCGAAAACAACGGTGGTCAATGGTTATAATGGAAACATCATGTACTTACGTTTAGGTTAAGATTAAATATTTCGCTTTAAAAATTCTATTACTGTTATTTTTCCTTGTTTATATTCACTGTTTTTTAAGTAAGTACGATCACAGATTACATTTTTAAAATTACCTTCGCGCAGGGGCGAAAAAATCATCCTCACTTTTCGATTACCTGTTCGTAACTATCCTGATCACCTGTTCGTAACTATCCTGTTTACCTGTTCGTAACTATCCTGATTACCTGTTCGTAACTATCCTGATTACCTGTTCGTAACTATCCTGCTTACCTGTTCGTAACTATCCTGATTACCTGTTCGTAACTATCCTGATTACCTGTTCGTAACTATCCTGATTACCTGTTCGTAACTATCCTGATTACCTGTTCGTAACTATCCTGATTACCTGTTCGTAACTATCCTGATTACCTGTTCGTAACTATCCTGATTACCTGTTCGTAACTATCTCTGTGTACATAAAATGTTTTGCCTCATGAAAGTACAATAAATGGCAGTGAAAATGAGATTACACTAAGGTTTGCACGGCAATTAGTTACATAGTCATAAGTATTTGAGAAGATAAAATTTTTATTGCCCACCTTGTAGTATATTACTGTGTCGGATTCGTCGTAACTGAAGATTTATAAAAATAAAGGGCAAGTACTTGTATAGGTTTAATCATGGTTCAATTATTGAAAAAACAGTCGAGTAGTTATGTAAAATTGTCAACGATTATTTAAATTTTGCTAACTAAAAAGTTTAGGAGTTGATAGATTTGAAAAGCTAACTCATAGAGCATACCTTAACTGATCGCAAAAGTTGTACATGATGAACTTGATTTTAAGCATAATTATACTGTCACTATTTCCTGCGTTCTTAATTTAAATTTTCATTTAGTGTTGATTATTAGTTCATACATCACACAATAAAATATATTACAAACTTATTGAAAAATGTTCAATATTCTGTTAAGTCATATCAGCATTATGAGAACTTCCTGTATGATATCAGACTGAAAAGAGACACTTTTTGACTCAAATACGCTCGTTTAATGATTAATTTAATATGAAAGTTTCAAGCAGATACACTACGGATTTTTATTCATCCATGCCAAGCATTTTTTGCTGTTTATTTGTTTTAAAACACTAAATTTTTGTTACGAACTAATTGTTGCACCTAACTGATCGTTCATAATGGTTAAAAAGAATAATTTTAAATTTTATCCCATCGTGTAGGTAACATCAATTGATGGTAAGGGAATAATGCAAATAATTATGGAGAGTGCAGCAACGTAACTTCCTTTTTTTTCAGGGTTAAATAGGCATATAATAATAATAATAATAATCCTTTTTTCAGACAGGCGCACATTAAAAAAAGGTAGCTATGTTGTCGCACCCTGTGTAAGGCCATAATTTCTAGTCCTAAGGTTCGTTCAGAGAAGGGTTTTAGACTCTTGCATGACCGTTATTTAAGAAGCAAAATAAATAATATTTTTACAGTTTAATAATTATTTACAACTACCAAAGTAAAAAACACAATGATGAACGAAATCTTATTCCATGAGCAAGCTTAACTCTAACTGACAGTTTGCTAGAGACTGAACAGTCAGATTCTGTAGGAACGAAAACTATGCATCACTGGAAGATCCAGCTTTTCATAAACAGCCCCGCATACTTAGCAGCTAGTCCCATTGAAAAAAATGACTATTCAACATCACTGTCGCTTATTCCATGTATGCACTAAGAAATCTTTCATTGCATCCACAACAGTCATGTTACATTCCTCATCCAGCCCTACAAGATATCTCATACAAGAGTCCTCTTCAACACACATTGCATTTCACTTGTTGTCTCCAGAATGTCGTCTTTTTTTTAACCAATGCTGTTACATTTCTTATGTACCAACTTTATTGGAAATATACGTTTTTGTTTTTGTTTGTTTGTTTTGTTCAGCTGGCCACAGAATTACGTGGGACTAAACGTTTGACGCACCATAGCTAGGTTTATTTATCTATGTTTATACACTTTATTCCACCTATGACTTAACTACCCATCTATCTTTCTATGCTGATTTATACTTTTATGCTACAACTGCCTTATGTTGAACTGACACGGGTATAAAGCGTAGCCCATGAGGTCAGGTCTGACGGAGAAGAAAATACACTTGCTTTATTTAAGAACAAACAAATGTAACGAACCTAAATTCCAGTATCTTCAAAGTTTCTTAGACTTAGACTTAGATTTGAGGGCCAGCATTTGGCTGGGGCCTTTGTAACGGCCTTCAATTTCCTCTAATACACACACACGTACAACAGAATAGCATCCCAGAGTTTTTCTCCTGTGAGCCAGGGTCGTCTAAAATAATTCCTCTGGGGCCACCCTGAGTCATTCCATGCAAATGAACCAGCCAAGTGAGGGCATCACTGGAAGATCCAGCTTTTCATAAACAGCCCCGCATGCTTAGCAGCTAGTCTCATTGAAAAAAATGACTATTCAACATCACTGTCGCTTATTTCATGCATGCACTAAGAAATCTTCCATTGCATCCACAACAGTCATGTTACATTCCTCATCCAGCCCTACAAGATATCTCATACAAGAGTCCTCTTCAACACACACCCAACCACCACCAACCAAAACTTTACATTGGTCACTCTGGGGTCACCAATGTAAAGTTTTGGTTGGTGGTGGTTGGGTGTATTTTAAAGTTACCAACACTTTACAAAAGTCTTAACTAACTGCCCGTGTGACCTTACTCAAGGAAATAAAGGAACTCGTCAACAAGGAACTCAGCTTGTATTTCCATGAAATTGGCACGAGAAATAGCTTGGAACTTCTTTTGATTCTTGAGCCCGTCCAGAGCGTCCAGATGAAAGTTTGAAAGGTAAGTGGGTGGTAGACGGTCCCCCAAATTCTGCACGTAATGTGAAGTGATGAGCACGCGAATACACGAAGAACACCACATCACAAGTCCCATTGACAACTCTTACAAAGGTCAGGGTTGAGTGCAGAAGGCAGCATTTGGTAAGGATCATGATCAAGCAATTCACCATTTAATCAAGCTCTTTTTTTCCACCTCTCACACTGAATTGGTGGTTTAATTAAATTTATTTATAAGTTATTGATAGGAGCAGAAACAAATTATTTTGTATCCATGGCAGAGGTCTTAGGGATGTGCATGTGGTTTATTTAGAAAACAATTTTAGCAACATCAGAAAAATTTAGGAGTAAAATTAATGAAATAAAACAGGGTTCATTCTTACCCTTCAAGATTCCTAAATCTGGATTCCTGATAATGACAATGATTTA
>VCRD01004884.1:1299-40043 GCA_006783055.1 Trinorchestia longiramus
GTGTTCTAACTCTCGTGTTCCGCAAAGAACTATAACTATGTCCTCCTTTTTGCATCGTAGATCTTCTACTAGGTGGACTGCTTCGAGAAGTGAACAGAAGCTTTAGAACAGAAGCTTTTGTGACAATTTTTATAAATTCATATTTTGCACGATGTTCTTGTTAAATTTGTTAAACAAAATACGCTAATTTGAAAACAGAATTTCTAATTAATGACATATCCAGAGTTTGGAATCATAAGAGCTTTAAATTCTAAGAAATAACTAACAGTATTGAACAACGGTGGGTGTACGAAATATTTCGTCGTAAACTGTACTTTTCCCACACGATGTGGTTCATGAAAAATATTAACTCATAGATATGATAGAAGCTAAATCAAGACACACAAACTCAATAAACGAAGTAAAAACGTCTGATGAAAGAGTTATTTTTTGAATGACGTCATGGGCAAAAATTTTAAAACAGGAAAATTCTCACACAGAGACCCAATTTTTAAAAAATTCCGAAAGTAATGCCAAACTTAAAACCTATTTTCCGGAATTTCAATGTTATGAATACCTAGCTCGGGTATTGAATGCTATGAGGGGTGTAAGAACCTCCAGAAGGGGCCGACCATACCCCAAGGGCATCGTGCACCCTTTTTACAATTCAGAAATAGAGTTGCGAAGCTAAAATCAAATCAATTCGTAATTAATTCGACGTTTCAACACATACAGATAAGTTCATCTGCTATTATTACAACATTACACTATAATCTTGATCCTTTCCGCAGCTCTACCACGCGTATCGTAGAATAATTTCGGCTGAGATTGTCTTGAAAAGTTGGGGGTTCGTGGAGGCCTTTGATTTCCACAAGGAAGATAAAATTAAGAAAACTCTGCCGTTCACAAATTTAGCCTCACATGCAGGTACATATATAGAAAGCCTACCTTTTGATATGAGGCTACATTGACAAGTTTTCGACGCCGCAAATAAACACGATATGGAAAAAGGAAATCTACAGAAAGCAAGGTCACACCTGCCGGTGAGAGCAGTTACAGTGGAGTGGAGCATGCGGGCAGCGACGCAGTAGAGCACAGGACACAAGCACAGCACGCACAGCAGCGGCAGTATTGTGCTCAGGTAGTTGGGTAGAAACCTCACGTACGGGTCCGTTGAGTCGCTATGGCACCTAGAAATTCAATGTCAAATTAATACGATTTCCTGTGACGTAGATGAGGACAAGAAACGGGTGTGTCATACAGAGTGCTCAGGAAATTATAGAGCAGGAGGTAGCCCTCAGCAAATCAGGCTTTTATAGCACTGGTTGTTAGGAGTGTTTTTCAGTGGCTTAAAAATCTACGTAACTGATACACCAAGTTTCAAAAATAAATTTAGTACTTGTTTGGTTCTGGTTCTCCTGTCAAATAGGACCTGCAACTTTACCACATGCTTTCTTAACATACACATGTTTACACCCTATCAACATATTACATAAATATGATTTAGCTCATCTCACGTGGCTTAGTTTACCTCACTTTGCTTAGCTCACCTCACGTTGCTCACCTCACCTCACGTTGCTCACCTCACCTCACGTTGCTCAGCTCACCTCACCTCACGTTGCTCAGCTCACCTCACCTCACGTTGCTCAGCTCACCTCACCTCACGTTGCTCAGCTCACCTTACGTTGCTCAGCTTACCTCACCTCAGGTTGCTCAGCTTACCTCATGTCGGGGGCGTAGAGCCCCAGCAGCCCCACGAAGGTGAGCAGGGCAGGCACTAACCACGCGATCACGTGGTACCACGTGGCGCTAGTCGTCTCCCCACGCACGCTTCGTACGCAGTCAAAGCAGTACAGGCACGTCCACATGTAGGTACATGTGTAGAAATAGTGAATCCAGCTCTGCAAATTAACAGGAAAACTGTATGTACATGAATAGAAATAGTGAATCCAGCTCTGCAAATTAACAGGAAAACTGTATGTACATGAATAGAAATAGTGAATCTAGCTCTGCAAATTAACAGGAAAACTCTTCATGCACAGCTGTAACAAGTTTGAGGGTTCCTTAAAAAATAGTGTAATTTAAAAGCTCAAATGCTTAATAGAATGTAATTTGAATACTATAATTCCACAATTGTGATAGTAGAGATCTGACAATAAAGTAACAAAGTGGCTGTGGGTTCCTGGCATGTTTTCATGAATAACTTGACCGTCACTCCAAAAAAGTTTCATAACACTTTCTTTCCAAACGCATCAACTATTTTTTAGCTGACAATTGCTGAGCATTTTTAACAAACATTTTTAGCTCAGCAAAAATCTAATCATTATAGCTAAACTGGAGTTGCAGACCTCGATCTCAGCTCGTGCACCTTCAGTGTTGCCAATTTAGCATTTTTGGAGCCAGATCTGGCATCTTTTGGTTACGGTTAGCTCCTACGCCTTGTTATCTGGCATCTGGCTCCAAATCTGGCTCCAAGAAAAATAATCTGGTATTTTTTTTAGCATTTTCATATACATATAAATGCAATAAGTATTACTTCTACAGTATCAAGTAAATGAACATTTTACTTGCTATATCAAAGGGATTTGTATCATAAACTGCACAAATTTCTCATTCAAACTTGTTCTAATCTTGGATAACGTACAGTTTGGCTGAGCGAGCTTGTTCAATACTCGTTATGTTTTCGTTCAGTACTTGTTGTACCCGCGTTGGTTTTGCTGCACCAAGCAAGTTGAAGCAACTAGTCATGTATTAGTTTGAGAAGCGTCAGCATTGAGTGCAGTGATTGTATATTGTAACTGCAACTTTCAGCAGTGTTTTAACGTCATACAGTCTTCTAAATTTCACTCAATTTTGAACAAATAACAATCCTTCAAAATGAGCAAAGACGTGAAAAAAATTGCACCCAGAAATTCAGAGAAGAATGGCTGGAAATGAAACAGTTTGGTAAGTGGCTTCGAAAAGTTCCAGGCGACAATATTAAAGCTCACTGTGCATTTTGTGGATGTAACATAGAGGGAAAATATAGCTTATTAACAGAACATGTTGAAACAAAGAAATACATTGCTTCAGTTCCGTTCACAACAATTCCGTTGTCAAACTTCATAACACAGAAAACAAATGATACTGCAAACGTTGAGGGAAAAATTGCACTTAATTTATACTGCTACGCTTCAATCAACACGTGTGATCATTTGGTAGATCTCTGCAAGCAGGTTGTAAAAGATGGCGATGTATTACCAAAGCTAAAAATGCTCAGAAGCAAATGCACTGCTGTAATAAAGAATGTTTTCGGTCCACACTTTAAAGAAAATCTGATGGCTGATATCGGAGATGGGAAATTTAGTTTGCTACTGGATGAGAGCAATGATATCTCTGTCAGGAAAATGTTAGACATAGTTGTCGTTTACTTCAGTAGACACCGGAAAAAATTGTTCACACCTTTTTAAGCCTTGGTATGCGGGACTGCTGTGATGCAAATGGCATTATAGATGCTTTGAAAACAGCTTGCCAACCTGAAACTGAATCTAGCTAACTTAATTGCAATTGGTACAGACAATGCCAGTGTCATGGTTGGAGTGAACAATGGCGTGTATAAGAAGTTGAAAGAGGAATTTCTAGTCAAATTCTAGTCAGATGTGTTCGTCACTCACTGCAATTGGCAATGTCACATGCTTGAGCAAAGTTTCTGCCTAAAAACTTAGAATTTCTAATTGCAGAAACATACAAATGGTTTTCGCACTCTGCCATGAGACAAGCTGCTTACACTTAGCTTTATAAAGCCATCAATGACAATCAGACTCCTCTGCAAATTGTGAATAACTGTTCAACAAGATGGCTTTCAATTGAAACAGCTGTAGGTAGGATTTTACGCCAGTGGCTTGAGTTAAAAACGCATTTTGGAATTGGAAATATAATACTGCTCAAATATTGTATTGTTTTCAACAGCAGCTACATATTGTTCTTTAATTCAGTAAGTGGTAGGGGTGAATTAATACAATTAATATTTTAGCTCTTTTTTTAGTTCCACCTCATTCGTTTTTAGCTCTTTCTGGCACCTTTTGGGCAATTTCATTTGGCAACACTGTGCACCTTACACCACAATGTGCAAAGTAATTTTTTAAAAATTATCTATTTTGACCATGTGGAAGCAGATTGACATGACTGGCAGAGAGAGCTCAACAGGTCAGATATCAGATCTTAATTATATACCTATAATATATTTTCCATCGTAACAAATGCAAGTCATTACAAAAAATTAAATGACAATAATTGTTAGTTCCTGTTCCTCCGACATATTAAATTTTAAGGTTAGAAGCGCAGCTCACTGTAGTCTTAAAAGACGTCAAGTATGAGTGTACAGCAATACTAGTCTTCAAACTATTACTTTGAACTTCAGTCAGCAGTTACATGTAGTTAGGTCCAATAAGTAATTCAATTTTTGCCCTCAATATATCATTAAATAAATGAACACACCCAATCAAAAAACTAACTCTCACTTCAAACACACTGTATATTTGAGCTAAACTGCAACAACATACTTGACTGTACATACTCCCACAATGTTGGACTGTGAACAGTCCATGTAAATAGCCAAAATTGATAAATACTAGTACATCATCACTTCTTCTGTAAACATAGCTAAAAGCAATCTCCAATGTAGAACTTTGAAAAAAATGGGACACTCAATATGAAAACAAACTAGGTTCCATACTTGGAAGGGAGGTAACAAAGGCAGACACTAGTGACCATTACTAACAGTGCATTCAGGCAAATGCAAGGACTTTCTTACAGCCAGGAAGATGCAGACAAGCCTGCCTGAAGAGAGTGGGTCGTACTCAAAGCCTCCAGTAGATAACGCACTGTCCCACAGCCACAGGAGACTGCGTACAGCTATGCCTGCTGCTGCACACAGGTCTGACACTGCCAGCCATCTGCAAAATTATGACCTTTAATAGTGATGTAATTAGTGCAGCTACACTGCATATAGTCAAGATACTACACACATGACTATCACAACTTGTACTGTAATTAGTGCAGTTACAATAACAAATAGTCATGATACTACACACATGACTATTACAACTGTAATGTCCTTAAGTATTTGGGTTGTGTTTAACTTCAGAATCTCTCCCTCTAGATCCAATATTCCAATTCTATGTGGGTGTGCATTTTACCTTTCACATACAGAAGCCAGAAAAATAAAATAATAGATTTCACATCCCACAAAATTATTTTAAGAATGTTTTTTTAATAGAATAGAATGAGGCTATAGGAACGAACCTTCTGGCCCATTCTTGGGTCGGATAATTACTTCGATAATTATTCGGTTGTTTACCTAAGTCCCATGCCGTATTTCTAGCCGCGTCAACCATGTCGGCAGCGGGATTCGAACCCGGGTCTTTCCGCTCGCAAGCAGATTTGCTCACCAGTCGACCAAGCTGGTGCTCCTATCTTAATACAGTAATGCTGTTCAAAATTAAAAATCTTTAATACAAAATAACTAATAAATAACTCAATAAAAAATAACAAAATAACAAATAAATAACTTTCTCAACAAAGATACAACTGAAGTAGATTGGGAAAAAATGCTTTGGTTTAGAGTGAAATAAATATACAAAAAATATATATATATATATATATGTATATATATATATTTATAAATAATAAATATCTTGGGTATTTTTTTAAGACTTTAATTTGCTGCATGTTTGTATCTATATTGAAAGTGACAGCTATTGTTTTCAGGATTTTAAAGTGTACCATGCATTTTCATTGATTGTAAAAATTATGGCTGACAAAATTTTTGAATATAGCATGTATTTTAATTGACAGTGACAATTATTGCAGTGAGAAACATTTTTGATCAGTATGTGTACTTGCTCATCAGCTAAAGCAAACAACAAGAGATAGAACACAGCTCAGGCTAGGGAGCACAACACACTTGACGATGAAGGGAGCGTGCGTCCTCAGCAACCGAGGCCTGGCGCTTGAAATTATGCTCAGTCGCAGCTGTTGCTGCTGCCACCAGTGCAGTATGTGTAGCTGTGCACAAATACAAAACATTATCAATACTATTGATATTAAAATACAATACCTACAATAAAAATATTAACTATCAGCAGCCAAATATAAATAACTATCAGTAGCCAAATAAATAAACTAAACAGTGATTCTAAATATCGATGAATTGAATTGGGTTACAGATATATTTCTAGCATTATTCCCTCAATACTGAAAGATGCCCCTCCTGATTTTGTATGGTGGTCATGTATCATTTGGAGAAGTGAAGGTCTCAAAGTTCTCTTTGCTCCAAAAATTATATGCTACTACATTGATGTGCTAGGCCTGTTTACTTTATTACTTGGCATTCAAGAATGAAACATTCAGATGGTAATAGGAACAAATCCACTGTCCTGATATATGTTCAGGCAATATGTTGTGTTTTTGCCCACTCTACCACTAGAACCCATCATGAAAAATGCAGAGGTACAACTTAAAAAACAGAACATTGAACTTATGCTAGGAGAATGTGTAGTAACATTTTTTTTGGGGGTCATTAACCCATTAATGATGAGCAGTTCCATTTGAAACCATGGGAAAATAATGCATGAATAATTTAGCTGCATTATCATGTATCAATTTTAATGGTTTAATTGGTTCAATACAAAGCTTGTGCATTTTCTGAACATGTTTGGTTCTTAAATGTCAGTTACACCATGTTCGGTTGGCTTTGAAGTCACATCAAGTGAACATCTAGTAAATAATTCTCGTCATTATTGGGTTAACAATACCATCCGAGTAGTTTTTAGTGGAAAAAATTCCCGAACAAGTTGAAATTTTCAAAAATTTGTTCCCTTCTCTTAATTTTTTCTGAAGCCACATCTCCACAAGACACCCTTACACATTTTCTTTTATTTTGTTACTGATAAAATCATGAGCACTGGTCTATTCTTGCAATCAAACACATTTCTTCTTTACAACGGTTTTTGCCATCACTCAGAGCTAAAGATAACACAATAGCTTCCAAACATCTGACCAACACTGTCACTTCTGTAATACATTACTAATACTTTATCTATGTCCACAAACAAATCATGCAAACCAACATGTTACAGCTAATTATCTCATCAGCACAATTCATTAATAACAAAAATTTGACTTACATTACACATATATATGCACAAAAAGTCCATGAAGATCTTGAATATGAAGGAAACTGAATGAGAGTTAGAACACCAAAAGTACACATTGACTTGTTTCATACAAAGTACAGAGCTTAATAAACTCCAACTGAATGAAAATGAACATGGATGGAGAAATGCTCACTCAATTAGGTCACAATATAAAAGAATGTATGTGTTTCAACTGTGTTAGTACTTTCTAAAGTACTGCTAAATTCAAATTTTTCATGCTGTGAAATTGATGACTTTTAAGATTTAAATTCAATTAAGGACAAAATTTTAAACAAACTAAATCTATAATAATATTTAAAAGTAACAAATTCAAAACTTGCATGCCATGTGAATAAAATTCATGATATCATGAAAAGAACATATGGTAAGCAATGTACATATAAATATATATATATATGGATCATCACTAAACCTTTAACTCATGTTAAATGATTAAACATTAATCCTCAAGCATAGCAAAAATATCTGACCTGCCAGAGAGCTCCGCAGACTCCCAGAACAGATGTAGCCAGACACACGGTGTTGTACTCAACAGTCCTGAAGGTGCTCAGAAATTTCTCAGTCAACTCAGAAGTGATGGGCACACAACAAAGAGACTCCACTACTGGACTGGCCATTTTCTACAGTAAAGTTTCTAGTTCATTCATGTAAGTGGACCAGATATTGCATAACTGCCTGATGCCAATAAGGGGCTTTGCACTACTTAGATATGCTTCAATATCATTCTAAAATTTATATATTATAAGTTTGATATCTAAAAATTTAATTTCCCTCTTCTGTTGACTTTCTGAAAACAAACAATTACAACAATAGAAACTAGGCTAAATATTCAAAATTATGAAACACATTTGTTGCTCTTTCTTTCATAGAATAAATTATTTACTTTTCTAATGAGCTTTACCTATTTCTGATGGTTTTTCTCATGATTTTTCTCACCAAACTAACAAATCAAAGAAGAAAAGGAAAAATTTTACCATCATCAGCACCACATTTTGACTGTAAAATTAAGTGCCTTGAACATTTAAGAAGTAGATCTGGATTAATTTAACATTTCACAAGCATGTGTCCCTAAAGTTGCAACATTTAGGGACATTAATGTTGACCTTGGACTCTGCTAGGAGCAAATCAGAGAACTATTCAAGCAAAACTCTGAAAACTGGTTTTTATATACAACATTCTCTACATTATTTAAAATTAGCTATACATATTGTAAATGTGTACAAGTAACTTGTATATCTTGGATAAGAGTTCAGTTTTCCCTGTAAAATTTTCAAAGCATATATTATGCATTGATGTATAATTCTTAAAACAGCTAATGAGTTCATAGAAACTATCAATCAAAGTAAGTTTTATATCTATCTATATGCAATAGAAACACAGGGAAATATATTTTCTAGTTACAATTATTGATGTTTTAACCATTGAAAAATTTTATGAATTTTTGAACATGACATTAATACATTATCATATCATAAATTTCTAAATTCTTTTATTTATTAATAATTCTAAAAAGGCAGTTAATTTAACCTGCTAATAGTAGTTTAACTTGAGAGAACTTAACATGTGCTATTATTGCATCATGTTTAATTTCAAGGCTACCAACTACACTTATCACCAATGCATCTCTCTGAGTTATGAATGCATTCACACTGAGTACATTACATCAACAATATTGATTTGTCGTAAATTGGCTCTCACACAATCACACCATTGTCTTCTAAAACTTCTAGTGACGCTCTCAAGTCAACTGTCATGAAGCCTTTACATTCAGTAGCCCAACGGCTTCTATTGAGGGTTCATGTGCACCTGTCCGGGCTTGATCTAAATATTTTAATTAGTTGTCTCACAGAGAGTACTTTTAAAAAATTAAAGCTCTCGAATTTATAAACTCTTATTGATAATGTTCAGTATTTGATAATACGAGTTTCGATTCATAGCGGATCCGCATTATAAAGAAAAACCGGCCACAAATAATTCTGTGTAGCGCCAGGATTTGTGTCTGTAGGGAAGTACTAAGGCGGTTCGTCAGCAGTGACCCCATTATAAACACGGAGTTACTCCACCTGAAACGATTCTCGAAGTGATCCGAATGTGTTTCTTAGAAGGCAAAAAATGACTCAAGTGATCGAAGTACTACCTGTTTTATACACACTGCGTCAGCCTTTGATAAAAAAATGAAAGAGTGGGACAAAATAACAAAAACATATAACTGTGACCAAGACACTATAGAGTACCGAACTAAAAATTGTTTGCTTAATTAGAATTTATGTATTCAATTTTAAATTAGTGTTTCATCAAGCTCAAGTCGCACTACGGAAAGACGGGAGCAGTCGACCGGCGGGAAAATCTTGACACCGATCTCAACACCGAACTCGACCCGAACTAAAAATCTTGAGAAATCCAGAAATTGAAACGAACAGTTTCGTTAATTATTTTTGTCCTATACATCGTAAAACCTTCATTTTGGTCTCAAATTAAAGCTAATAACCTCCTCTCGCTGATATCACGAGTCTAGGATGTGCGTCAAAAATTTAAAAGTACCGATTCCTACTGCAACAAGGGATATGTCACAATAAATTAATTCACTCAAAAGTTATTGCATTGCTAGCAAAAATCTCGTCAGGTGTAATTTAAATAGTGTGCACCTGGTTTTCGTGCCATAACCGTCCAGGTTCCTTGCGCTCCCTCACCGTACACGTCAGTAAAGACCCACAACGCTCCATCTCTACTGAATATAATTTGAAGAGCAAAGCTCAAGCGTATTCAAAAAATTAATATAATACAGATAAATCCCATATCATACATTTTTTGTGATCTAAATTAGTTCGTATATCGGCTATATATTCCTCCATTATATATATTCGTCCATTCGTGAATATTGAAGTTATATGTATATAGAGTCTAACGATTTTTCTACATAAATGATGTTTTTCTTAGAATTAGAAAATGTTAACGCCATCTCAGTGACATTTATCAGCTGCTCCGGGAGGGGGGTACTACTATGTACGACAGTATTAGTACAACAGTATTTATATGATACATAGTTTAACGTCGCTGTACTTAGACAAAGTAAATGTAGAATTGGTCTGTAAATGTTTAATACCTTAGTTTAAGCGTGGAAGCTATTTTTTCATCACAAGAAAGTTCAAGTTATGTTATCGAAATCGGACAAAGTTGTTAAGATTTTTATCAACGTATATGTACTCGATTTTGTCGATGTTACTAACATATAATATCTACAGACCTTCCAGTTTGCTGTATAAAGAATCGTGCCCACTATTTTGAATGCTAACAATACCAGGCTTGTTGTATGTATAAATTTGAGCTCCTCAAAATTTCAACCGAGTGCACCAAAATTTATTTCTGGCCTATCACGTATAAGATAAATGTCGTAAACTTTATCATTAAAACCGGACCAGATTTTTGGAGTAAAATTTCAAATTAAGGAAGACTCCAGACGCTGAGGACGTAATGAATTTCTGATGATGTTTCTCCAACTACGAGTTCAGATATAAACCAAGAGAAAGAGGTAATTATATTATCATACATACAATTTTAAAAAGCTACATTTGTTAATTGCACTACAAAACACAGTTGACAAAGAATGCCACGGAACTAAATTATGACGAGTGACTATCAAAAACGTCTAAATCGAGAGCTGTAACTTTGAATGTATTTTGATACATGAATGCTTAATACTAATATTTAACTGCATCAAAGTCATGAAAATTGGTGGTGAGGCTGTCATACTAAACATCATACTAAATTAATTAAGATGTTTCCAAGGCACCACAAGGCTACCGTTCACATGTCGATATTCCAAAATGCTGTTTTGAAGAACTTGAACATGGAAACGCCTGAAGAAATGTCGATAAAATTTCTGAGGTGGTCTATATTGAAGCACCAGTTCAAGATTCAAAGAAATTCAAACTAGATCCTGTGTTAGCAAATAGCTTTGAAGTGTGTTTGGAAAGCGTGGCCAAAATATTTCAAGAAAGCAATACAATTAGGAGTCTGTCGTACTAGATATAAATTTTATACATGAGCTTATTTTGAAACTTTCATCGTCCTTCGCTAATACATGGGATGGGAGAGACAATTTCGACGTGGGGATAGGGGGAAGGGCAGAGGAATTTATCTCATTAGAGCAAACACTTGACACTTCATGGTTGCATTGATGATAACGTCCAATTAGCTGGTGATAAGACTGACGTGTACAACACTTACGTAACTATATAGAGTACATAAATAAATTCTCTATATTTTGATGTATCATAGAATAAAAAATAAACCCGCAGTGCATTAGATTGGGTTTTCATTTCTTAACGCTAATATCGTAAGAATAGTGATTGCGCGTTGTAATTCGAGCTTGAGACTCGTAGGGGGGCTAGATTAGAATAAAATAGTTTAGAATAAGGTAATGGAAACGAGTCGTTTGGCCCATTCCTGGGTTGCTACCCAAGTCCTATGCCGTTTAAACTAAAAGCATTAATTACGCACATACACCCCAACCACATAAGCCAATTCAGTCACATATGCACTTCACTCACGCACATGTATCACAATCATGCACTGAAGTTAGGAACATAGAATTAGTACGTTAAAATACTGGGGGTTCCTATTTTTTATTTTTTATATTTGTCAAGACGATTTTTGAATGTGTTCACAGTGACAGCAGATTAGATTGATGAGAAGTTGTAACCTGCGTGATCTGCGCAGCAGGTACAACGTGTGTTTGATTAACCGATGCTCGGTAGAAACCAACTACGGTGATACGATTCTTGCACGAGTCTAACACATCGTAAAAGAGAGAGAAAGCACCAAAAATGTTCTCAAAATCATTTCAGATTTTCAATTAATGTAGACAGATAGACATTACATGTGCAACTTCTGGCAGATATCTATCATGATACACTTGACAGGTCTACCGAATATCGTTAAGGCCTCTACACGTAGGAATAAACTCAATAAAAGATGCCACATGTAAAGCAATAATTGAATTTTTTTTTGCTGCGTTCTTTCTACAAAGTCACTGTTTTGAACCATCAGTTCCTGGTATAAAATCTGCCCTCCGAACGAAACTCTAGTTCTGAACCACGAGTTCCTCGTAAAAAATCTGCCTTCCGAGCGAAACTTTAGTTCTGAACCAAGAATTGGTAGACAAAATCCCGCCCTCTAAGCGGAACCCTAATTCTAACCCACAAGTTCTTAGACAAAAACTCATGTTCGGAATGACATGAGCCTTTCTAAGGCAAAATGTTACACAACACAAGTGTTGCAGATCAAGGCTACATATATGCCCACATGCCTGACTGTTAAATGTACAAAATACCATAAACGTAAATGATAGGGTTAATACCATAATTAGTATGTAATTTTCTGAAATCAGTCAACCAGTACATTGCTATTGACTAATCCATGATTATTTGAAAACTGAGAAAGAACTAGACATTGAATTTTGTTTCCATATTATAGGTATGAACATTTTTGAAACCCATATAAGTAACATTTCTGTACCCGTTATTTTGAAGCTCGCCATGAAGATTGGGCAACTAAATCTAATACAGCGGATAACGATAGCCTTGTGTTACTTATGAAACCCGGAACCACTCAATAATTTGTAAAAATGGAGTTTTGGAAGACGACTTGCTTACTGCTGTGCTGCTACGGCTACTTTAAGGAGCTCCGCCCTTCTGAACCCTTCCTGACGGAGTACCTGACTGGGCCTGTACAGAACCTGACACTGGAACAGGTGTGTGAGATCTTGGAGGGATGTACACTGTGACAACCTTTCTGAGGTAGAACTTCACAAGTTACTTCGATGTTGAAGTCCACTGCAACATTTGAAACGTAAATATATAGGTGGGTAGAGCACTTGTAAGGCAGAAGACCGTCATCTCTTCATTAACTTGAGTAGTTAAAGTCGAAATTGTTATTTATATTTTATTTTCCAAGCAACTGGAATCTCGTGTATCTGATTCAGAGAAATACTGAAAATGGGAACTACATACAGCACAGTACACGTTAATAAATAGCAAAGAAAATAGAATCCTTAGTGTTTGAAAATGCAATCGTTTAATGATTTTCTGATTATAATATCAAAATTGTTCGCAGCCCATGTTTACTTTCTTCTCCATAGCAGTTTTAGACTTCGGAGCAGTAGTCCAAATTCAAGTCACTGTCCAAATTTTTCAGTGTTTCAAAAAATCTAAACAAAAAATTCTGACACCCACACAATTGTTGCTTATGCACAGCGAAATGGGCTTGCAGAGAGAATCTGTTTTGATAAGAGGGAACCGTTTGTTCATTCTGATTCCACGCTACCCTCCTGATCTTGTAGGAAAAAACTCACATATATCTGACGTGTCATTGGAATAAACATTTTTGTTCGTTTTTTATTTGATTTACTCTACATACGCAGGTGCTGTATGAAGTGTTCCCAGTGTGGACGTACTCGTACATGGCGGTGCTGGTGTTGGTGTTCCTGTTCACGGACTTCTTGCGCTACAAGCCTGTGATTGTGTTTGAGGCCATGGCGTACATCGCCACATACCTGCTGCTGCTCTTCGCAAGGGGCGTGCCCTGGATGCAATTCATGGAGTTTTGTTACGGGATTGTGTCTGCCACAGAGGTGGCCTACTACACCTATATGTACGCACAGGTACAGCTATAGGTGTGCGCAGGTATACCTACTGTACATCTACACGTATTTACACATATACAAGATCTGTCTAAAAAGTATCTGACCTTGAATTCGCAGCCATTCTGTACATGTTCAAATCATCTCTTAAAATTGCATGTGCGGAATCTTTACTGATCCTTTCTTCTTCAGTGCTATCTCGTACGGTCAAACGACGACTTCTCATTATCAGATTTTCTACCCTCTCAACAACAGCTGCATTCCAGCGGCTTGTAGCTTTCCAGGACGCTGGTCACTCTTCACCGATGTGCGGCCACTTTTGAGTCCGTTGAACCACTTCTTAATTTGTGTCACACCACAGAATTGTTTTCAAACACCTACTGAATCTTAAAAATTGTTACACTTTGAAAATCACCAAGCTTTTGGTAAAATTTGATGCAGAACCTTTGCTCAACACGTTCAGTCATCTCGAGAGACATTAAAATCTGACGAATACTTATAACATTTCACTTGACGGTCAACAGGCAACGACTGGCAATTTGAAAAACTGGAACACGGAGAAAATATTAAAACATGCACATTAAGCTGTCCCCTTCCACCGTACACATGTCACTACTGCGTGCGAAACTTAGTGTCACTATTGTACACTGGAAAATTCAACGTCGGATACTTTTTGGACAGACCTCGTATATGCACAGATAACCCAAATGTATACGTACAGGTACGTATACATACATATACGCACATATACATGTACGCACAGGGAAGGCTTAAGTGAACAGCAGGCTGGGCCATAGAATAACAGTGAGTCCTGGTAGAGGTGCTTAAGTAAATATGGGAGTCCTTTTCGAAGTGCAGGAAGACACACTTCAGCATCATATAATCAACTGATTACTTGTTAGAAATGTCGAGTGAGCATTTAGGTAAACTTACACAACCAGAAGTCCTGATGATGGCATTGGTCGGGGCTAGCAGGAAAGATGTGCGGGAGAATTTGGGACAGGGTGTGTCGGAAAGAGAGGACATGAAACGGAAAGAGAAACGCGCATCTTTCTATTCTCCTCTTAAAATAAAAATAAAAAGGCCTCTTGTACCGGGAGACGTGCGTTAAAAGTATATCACATACGTATAAGTAGTTTTCTACTTTCATAAAAAGACGAACTCTTATTTTTCAACAATTTTCACTGAATTTTAGGTTCATTTGGAGGCACGAACAGTGCAGGAAATTAAGACAAACACGCGGTGTGCCGCAGGTGTCGGGCAAGCACTACCAGCGAGTTGCCAGCTTCACGAGGGTAGCCATCTTGCTGGGGCGTTTCAGTGCTGCAGTGTTGGGACAGGTGAGAAGTGTTTTATGTCATATCATAATTCAAGTAATTTTCAATTATGCACTAAATCTGTTCAACTCCTCTGGTCTGTGTACTTAGTTCCTTAATTGTGTCCTACAATAGACAGTTAAGGGCTGAGCGAATACCTCTCCTTCAGGTGTGACTTGGGTGAGTCAGGTGATCCTCAGGAGGCCCTCAGTTGGCATTAAAGTAACTTGCTACAGGTGTCCTGTTACCTTGTTGATTTCGTGCTGGTATGTGATGGCTATATCCTGCTATTTTGCTAATTCGTGCTAGTGTCCAGTCTATGTTTTGCTATCATGCCAATTTTGTGCCAGTATGTTATGTCTGTATCCTGCTATCATGCTAATTTTGTGTTAGCGTCATGCCATTATAATGCGAAGGTCATGCTTACATCACGCCAATCAAAACCCTTTATTCTGATGCTCATCACAGCAGACAGCGTGTAGCTGATGACAGACAAAACTCATATCACTTGAGGTGATCAACATCAATTCCCTGATAGCGTCACCTTGAATGTGTACAATTATTTTCGTGTTTGAATAAAAGTTTCATTATGATTGCAATGATGAAGTCATCATAGATGTGTCAAATCACTGCATGAAAGTTAATTTGAAATCAAGTTTGACGAGATGTAACATTCATATTTCATAATTATAAACAATAAACGTACGTAGCAAGGACTACTATAAACAGGACGTGCACGGCCATATAGCTGACTACGCTAGCGGAGGCCATTGCATTCTTAGTAACATAACATTTTCTATTGGACAAATCGATCAAAAATTACTACTGCAAAGCACAATAGAAGGGATGATAAGGTTTTACAGTGAATTTTAAATCGTTTAAAGCATTATAATGCTTTGAAATATCAATTTTAGCCGGACTTAACATGTGCGCTTGGCAATGAACTATGTATGACATCCCGTTTGACAAAACGATCCAAAATGTTGTCACGCTTCAAGCTCACACGTCAGCCTATGTCAACACCGAGAAGGAGAAGAAGTTGGTATTTTTCACGTCTGTTGGAACTTTTATCACAGAAGCAGCTTTCCATGATTGATTATTTTTTTGCTCTTCAATCATACCCGAAGTGTAATTATGAACAGCTCAGAGACTTTTTGGTGCTGCCATGCAAACGCAAGCTGCAGTACATCACTTCATCTATTGACAAGGACCAGGTTCTGAGGGAAACATTTGACAAAGTCCAGACACTGCAACAGAAGAATATGTTTCTCTTGGTAGATGAAGTACAGATTCGCCCAACTGTTTCAATTTCTGGTGGGTTGCTGAGTGGCATGGCCGAGAACAACCGAGACTGCAAGGCCACTTCTATTCTAATCGCTAGGTAATTGCAGTGCCACAGCCAAGCATCCTCTTGACAACGAGCGTGTGTGGTTTCTCCTTTTTGACACAGTACATCTGCTAAAGAACTGGAGCTACATCTGTTAAACAACTGCATCCGCAACAACTGGATCATTGAGAAGGGCCAGAAGATCAGTCTTGACAATGAAACACGGCATCATTTGCAGACGCCAAGGAACTGTACGAGTCAAAGAAAGGCAGTATTCTGACGACTACTACACTCACTCAATTTGCTGTCAACCGTCAGAGAAAGACTAGCAGAAGAATGCAGTCCTTCAGACCTCTGTCAAGAAGGCCCGGTTGGCTGACTAATCGCTGCAGTTTGGTAGGTTTTTGCTTCTATGTGTTTGTTTATATGCATGAATGCTTGTATGTTTGGTTGTTTGCATTGGAAAAGGTTTAACTATAATCAACTTGTAAAGTCTAAAACTGCAGCAACTCGGCTTTCTATAAAGTGGCCACTAAGCTCATACAATAATACATGTTAAGTCCGGTTAAAATTGATATTTCAAAGCATTGCAGTGCTTTAAACCATTTAAAATTCACTGTAAAACCTTATTATCCCTTCTATCGCTTGAAAGAAGTACTTTTTGATAAATTTGTCCGATAGAAAATGTTATGTTACTAAGAATGCAATGGCCTCCTCTACCGTAGTCAGCTACATGGCGATGCATGTCCTGGTTATAGTAGTCCTTGGTACGTACATATATTGTGCGGCATGCTTAGAAAAACATGTTTAAATATACGTATTGCAAGGAAAAAACTTCCTACTCTTGCTCATAACAAATTTTGATGACAGCATAAAATGTGTCAGAAATTTCTGCTGACTGTAGAATTTTGAGAGAGCGACACATTGTGTTGCTCAGAATAGTGGACGTCGTCCAATGCTCATGTGAGTTTCTTCATATTAGTTTGTTGAAACATGAGAGCCAGCTCCACAAACCATACTACTACTAGTTCTACCACTGCTACCTAACAGACCAAATGTTATCTGTTTATTTATTGTTCCATAGCAAGCTCAGCAATATTTACGGTATCATGAATCCTGATCATGAAGTCAAAGTGTTTCTTAATACATTGTGGTAATACTATCATTATAATAGAATTATGAAATTAAAAGGAGTTTCCATATTGAAGAGTAAGGAGGCTGAAAATAAAATGTAATCAGGCGCCTTTTGTACCCAAACTACAATGCTTAAAACATGCACTGAAAATGAAAGAATGTAATGTTTTTAAAAATTGTAATTATGATAAGCATATATCCGTAAGGCATATTCTTAAAATTTCAAATTAATGACAGGGATTTTTTCCTATCTTTATTCGTATGATAATCAAAGGAAGTATTATACCGGTGAAGATGTCATTATTTGAGATCCAAACCATTAAAACGTGATTTTTTCAGGTGTTGTACTCTACAGGTTTGATGGACCCGTATTCTCTGAACTATATCTCTCTTGGATCTTTTGTATTCGCCTTTGGATTTGCTGTAGCTTTGCCGAGCGTAAAGCACAGCATTTATTTCCACCGCGACGACAACATCCTTCGAACGTTGTCAGTGCCATCAAGCCCTAAAAGAGAAAGTAATTTTTCAAGCATCAAGGAAAGCGTGCATGTCGGTAGTGTGGATACCAGCGACGACGGTGGTGACCATTTCTACGCGGATTGTGAGGAGGCAACCGACGTGCAAGAAAGAAGTCCTTCTACACCAGAGAAGTCAAGTGTGGGAAGACCTTCCTATGCTCAAGATGGTGGTTTTGTTAACGGTGAGTTGCCGAAATCCTCGATAGAACGAAATGCTGCAGCCTCAGAAGATGTTGGATCTCCAGAGAGGATTGACGGAGGGAATGAGAAATATGGAAATGAAACTGCACATAAACCTTCGAACGCTCTTCCATCACAATATACAATCGAAGGCTTTAAAAAGGTTAGTTTTTTGTGTGATAAGTAAGGGTGATAAATTACCCGTTATCTATAAAATCATGAAATAAATTATTTTTTATGTTTAAAGAGTACTACGCATCAGCACCCACATATTCTTTCCATATTACAGTCCATACATCATAACGGTGCTGTAATTTAACTAATTATCTTAAATCGTTACTTCAGAGCCAATACATTTTGATTTATGATGCATATAAACCTGATTCTATTCCTTCATCTTTAGCATACCCAAGAGAACATTCGTTTTAGGCTTTAAACTTCTTTCATATTTATTCAAAATTACAATATTTCTTTGACGCATTCCACCGCTCATTTCACGTGAAAAATGTACGTATTTTTTCTTAAATAAGAAAATTAGCATGATGCATACGACTAATTATTTACAATTTACAATTAATATATTCTCTGGTCTGTGAAATGTTTCGATGGTTATTCCATGAACATACTTAAAATTGGAAGTTCACGTGGTACAGTATATCCCGCATGCACGTACTGCACGTGATGCACATAATCTACGTGCAGTGCGTGATATATGTGTAACACGTGAAACACTTGCAGTGCGTGATGAATGTACAGCACGTACTGTACGTGATGCACGTGATTTACGTGCTGTACGTGATGTACGTGCTGCACGTGATGCACGTGCTGTACGTGCTGCACGTGCTGTACGTGCTGCACGTGATGCACGTGCTGTACGTGATGCACGTGCCGTGTCGAGCAGGCGATGACGCTGCTGTGGAGAGACGCACGAGTGGCGTACAGCAACGAGCATCTCTTCAGGTGGTCGTTCTGGAGCGCCGTCGCCACGTGCGGCTTCCTGCAGGTACTGGGGGTACTGGTACTGGTGCTGGGGGTACTGGTGCTGGTGCTGGGGGTATTGGTACTGGTGCTGGGGGTACTGGTACAGTTGCCGGGGGTACTGGTGCTGGGGTACTGGTACTGGTGCTGGGGGTACTGGTACTGGGGATACTGATGCTGGAAGTACTGGTACTGGGGGTACTGGTACTGGGAGTACTAGTGCTAGGGGCACTGGTGCTGGGGGTACTGATACTGGGGATACTGGTGCTGGAAGTACTGGTACTGGGGGGGTACTGGTACTGGGAGTCCTAGTGCTAGGGGCACTGGTGCTGGGGGTAATGGTACTGAGAATACTGTTACGGGGGGTACTGGTGCCGGGGGTACTGGGGGTACTCGTACTGAAAATACTGGTATTGGGGTGCAGATACTGAGGTACTCATACTGAAAATACTGGTATTGGGGGTGCAGGTACTTGGGGTACAGGTACGAGGGGTGCAGGTACTGGTGCTGGAGGTAGTGTTGATGCAGGTACTGCAGTTGCCCCTGTCCCTGGGGTTGAGGTGGGGAGAATTCAATTTTTTTTAATTCAGTACACTGCAAGGCAGGAAAAAATTGCTCACGTCAGCTACAATTGCTTGATGAGCAGTCAAATAATTGAGTAGCTAGGATACTAGCTCTTTGAGATAAATTCTCCAATCTGCCGTCCTGACACGCGTGCTTCTTCTATTCAATTTATGTTCAGTTTAGTCTCCATGTAAACATTTTGCTACTGTATGTTGTGATGTTTTATTCACCGTTTTACATGCTACATACGTACAAATTGTGCCACAGTTCATTTCCAGATCCTGAACTACATCCAGTCTCTCTACGAGAAGGTGCTGCCGGACGATGCTAGTCTCTACAGCGGCGCCGTAGATGCCTTTAGCACAGCGAGCGGTAAGTCTGACACACGTCTGGAGGTGTATCCATAAATTATTTGCTTATGAGCGAGTCTAAGAATAATTCTACAATGTACGATACAAAGTACATCACTAAAAGATTTTGAGATAAATAACAAAAGAATGTCAGTAACGTCACATATGTGGAAATTAACTTTAGTTAGACTGGCATGTCTAAAAGAAAATTGAACAACTTTTCTCACACATATTCAAGCAGAAATTTACGCAGACCATATTATTACTATCTGCATTCAAGTTATAACAGCTCCGGTGTTTTTGTTCGCTAACTGATTACAGATTGGAACGTACGGTTTGTTTTAAAATACGCGTGCATTCGTTGCGAATGCGTAACTGAGATGATAGAACTGTACGGTATACAGAACTTTAGCGGTAGCGGCGAGAGTGAGGACTGTTTTTGTTACTTAAAATGACGACGTTTTTATCACAAGAATAACGTGTAATCATTCGTTTCTTCCATTTGAGTGGTGTGAAAGGTCTCGCACCAGCCGGTCTGACATGATCGAGAAGTGGAGAGAGAAAGTTGTTTTGGAGGATCGCCGAATGAATGTGGAACTCATCGCCTCCAAAGTTAACATTTCTGTAGGATCTGAGCATACAATCTTGATGAAGACCTGAAAATGCGAAGATCGAGTGTCCTCCAGTTGGGTGCCATGAATGCTGACGGATGACCACAAGGCTGCGCGCGTGGCATGTTGCCAGGCAATGTTGACGCGTAATGATGGCATGAATGGGACTTCCTTTTCATCGGTTGTGATAATGGATGAGGCATGGATGCCGTTTTTCAATCCTGAAACGAAGTGCCAGTCAGCTCAATGGAAGCACAGTCATAGACGCCATACGCCATTTCGGGTATTAAAAACAGTCCTTACTCTCGTCGCTATCGCTAGAGTTTTGCGTGCCGTACAGTGCTGCTAATTCTGTCACAAATTCAAAGCAAGTGCACGCGTATTTTATAACAAACTGCATGCTTCTTTCTGTTTCCAGGCCTGAGAAAAACATCGGAGGTGTTATAACTTGAATGCATCTCGTAATTAGTTCATGTATGAGGTTGAATTTATAACACAATAAATACGTGTGTATTTCCCTCGCAAATTATTAGTTCGAAAAATCCACTTATAATTCCATTTTTATGTTGAACTGTAGCAGTTTCACAGAAAACTGATTTAAAGTTCGCGTTTTTACTTAATTTTGGGTTTCATGGAATTTAACTTTCCGACAGCTCGATAAGAATTCAATCGATTTGTACCTCCGTGTATTCAAATACACTCATATGACTTAACTTTTCTGAATGGCGTGCTCAGTCTTTTCTATGTCGTTCAGTTCTAAATTATGTTTTGCTGACATTATTTCGGGTTCGACATGACCGCTAATGACGACCGACCTGCAGTCGAACCGGTAAACCTTTCAGGTGGCCTCTCACTCTTCACTCTCTCCTCTGCCCCTCTACTGACAGGCATGACCTTCGCAGACCTGCGTCAGCAGTTTGTGTATCAAGTGCTCGGCTATGATTGCTGTCGCATAATGTTTTCCTCAAGTGGCTCTTGCTGATAAAGACTATCATCAGACGCTTGTGACTGCATGAGGGTACAAGTATATGTGAGTGTGTGTGTGTGTGTGTGTACATGTGTGCGGGTGTATGTGTCTGCTTATGTGTGTAGTAATATTGCCAATTACTGATTTTACATCCTTCTCAAATTCTGGGACCTGTGTATGATTGCAGTTCGTGTGCGCGACTGAAATTTCTATGCTTGATTAAGAAACATGATTGTGATTGATGTCTTAACTTTAGACGGCATGGGACTTGGGTAGCAAGCCAAGAATAGACGAAATGGCTCATTTCTGGAACCATATTCTATTCTATTCTATACAGGCATGTTGCCTGCTGTACAGTACAGTATGACACGCTTATGACCGCACGTACTGTTCGTATACAGCAGTGTTTCCCAACCTTTTTGTGATCAGGTTCCACTTGGAGGTCCCGGACAGTCGCCGCGTACCACCTGGTTCCAGAGAGTACCACCTGGTTCCTGGTTCACATTTTTGTGAAGTAAAAATAACGAAATTAAAATTGTTCATGACCCCGAAAGTGTTCGCGTACCATCTGGAAGGCCCTCGCGTACCACTAGTGGTACGCGTCCCACAGGTTGGGGTTCACGCTATGTACGCAGATGACGTACAAATTGCAATGACAAGAGCGCCGGCCAAACTATCTCAGACAAAATCAAATGCTGAAATACTTTTTAAAACACGTAAAATCATGGTACGACCAAAATGGTCTCAAGCTTAACGCAAGCAAGACACAGTGCATCATTTTTGGTTCCAAGAATACAATAAAAAAGCTCCCGAATTTAACTTTAAAGTTAGGAAATGACATTATCGAACCAGTAGGAAAAGTAAAAAATTTAGGCGTCTGGTTTGATCAAAACATGTCTTTCACATCCCACGTGGAGAAAACATGCAGCAAAATTAACGGAACATTGATGTTCCTTCACCACGTGAAGAACATGCTTGACGTAAAAACTAGATTATTAAACAAACAAACAAACAATCTTTATTTCCAATCGAGTACACAGTACATAGACATTAGTACATTGGTTTTTCAAATTCTTAAGGTTAACATTCTAAGAGTAAAGGTGATGGTGAGCTCCATGCGACGATCCCGGGAGGTTGATGGGCGTCTTCATGGGCGGGGAGTTGAGTGCTTAGCGGGTTGAGTGCACGGCGCGGCGTACGAGAAATAACTCGTGTCCTTGGCTGGGTTCGAACCCGCGGTCTTTCTACATGAAGCAGAGACCCGATACAGAACACGGGCCGCAGACCACTCGACCAATAGAATATTAGCTATCCAATCTTTAGTGTTATCCCGCTTTGACTACTGTGACTTGGTCTGGGGAGATATACCTAAAGGTCTTCAAAATGAGCTACAGAAATGAATGAATTTTGCTGCTAAAGTGGTATGCAAAGGAAATTTCAGAAAGAACGATCATGCAACACCTCTCATGGAAAAGTTTAACTGGACCCCGATAGAACGAAGACTACTCATTCACAAGATCAAATATGTATTTTCCTCTCTATATCGCCCTCAAAGTTCTGCCGACGTTGTTAAATTCTATCCACCCACTACCAAGGGTGTGAAAACTGATCGACGACACGATGTTAACATCAGTTTCCGCTCGTCCGATGCCGGATAAAGAGCTCTTTCAATTTCAGGTGCATTGCTTTGGAATAAACTGCCCACGCATATGAAGAAAAACCAATCAATTAAAAATTTCAAAAAAAATGTGACACATAATTTTTGCATATCAAAGTAGCAAACAAATACAGACATCTTAGCTCCTATGCATGATTAAACAAAATTAACTTAGTAACGAACTTAGCAACATTTGTTTCCCCATGTATATTTAACGTTCATTGCGTGATGTGAATGTTCATGTATACCCGTAGGTACTGCTGTTCTATCATCTATGATACTATGCATAGAATACCTACCACTTAAGGATTTTATGATAAGGCATTTTTAAAAACCAATGCTGATACATTTCTTATGTACCAACTTTATTGGAAGTATACGTTTTTGTTTTTGTTTGTTTGTTGGGAACCACTGGTATACAGGCACGTCGCCTACACAGTACATTATGGCACGTGTGTATGACCGCACATACTATCATAATACACAGGCACGTTGGCAGCGCTGTCTGTGGCGTACATTTCTTTGGACTTTGGGACGCGGTGGGAGTGGCTGCTGGGGCTGGTGTCCTTCTTTCAGGCCTCGCTGCTCACCGTGATGGGGGTCACCTCCAGCATCTGGGTGGTGTACGTCTGTTTTATCTTCTACAGGGTCAGCCATGAATTCCTCATCACCGTCGCCAGGTGAGCCCTCACTTCTAATGTCATTATCGCTGTGAGTAGATGCTAAATAGGTCCTAAACTAGAACTGAATAGGTGCTTAGTTTGGACTAAGCGGGTGCTAAGTTAAGACTAAATGGGTGCTGAGTTAGACTAGAATTAGTATTGAAAAGGTGCTATACCTTCTTAATGGTAAAAAGGTGAGTAGAGATGAAGTATGCCGACTGAATAGCAAACGCGTTTAAGAAAAGAGCTCTATCTCACTTGCCCACTGACCAAAATACCTATGTATAAGAGCTACGCAGTGGATACGAGTATACCTTCTTTTACCGTGTGACAACAAGACCTTGGAAGCGAGAGAATTGAGGAGCCTTACCATGTCAGTGTGGTATTTTTATCTGTAAAACTACTACCATAAGACAAACACACCGAGAAATACTAGCATGCACTGCTATAGGAATAATAGGCATATCGAATTTTGAATTGTCGCGGGGACAGCGCTCATCTTTAAATTATTTAAATAAACTTGAAGTGAATAATGTATGTAATGTTCTTTGTACATAACGTTATGCATATGATGAGTTCTGATCACCATGTTGTTTATAGATTTTATATAAATTTCATGCAGTTTCTCGTGAGATGCGGTAGGGAGCATCATCTTGTGTGGTGAAGAAACTTTCCAGTATTTTCATGTGTTTTGAATACCTTACTGGTTCTGAAGAATATTGTTGTATGTTCTGTTGCAACTATAATTGAAGCTAAATGACTGATGTTCTCGTCTCAATGACCGCTTGTAAGTACTTTCTTTCTCACCTCAGCTACCAAGTGGCACGCATGCTGAGGAGTGACACCTACGGGCTGGTGTTCGGCCTGAACATGTTCTGCGCACTGCTGCTGCAGACGGTGCTCACTGTGTTCGTGGTGGAAGTCTTCCAAGTTGAAATAGGCATGCAGGTATGATGCAGGAAGTGCGTGGTAGCTTTAACTAACACCCAAAACTGTTATTTTTGAACGTGTAAACATCATACAAGGAGCAGCAATCAAAATTTTGAAAACCGGTTGTGTTAATTAGGACTTGCAGTTAACTGTTTGTGGGTTTTGGCACTGAAATCATGTATAAAATTAGTCTGATTCTAATATGCAACTTTTGTATTAAATAACGGAAATATTTTGCACTATCGTTTCAGGTTTACATAAAGTTTAATTCGTCATAATTTTCGGAGATGTTGTCAATCTAAACAAATTTAAACGCAACGAAATTCTTCTTCGATTTGGTCCCTTACATAAGGAAAGGGTTAGGAGCATCATAACCCCCTTCTTCACTATGAAAAAAACGTACAACAAAACGCAGTGATGCGAACGGTGTTACAACGGAAATTCATGCTGAAAAAAAACAATTGTCTGCTAAATACGAGGGATTTTTTTAAATCTACATATATAATCGACTATGTATCTCCATATTGCTGTATCTGTGTGTGTGTGTGTCCCATTACTTCCTTTCTATTACTGAAGAAAAATTATTGAACTGAAATCAGAACGGGTATGCATGTATTACAAGCATTGTATTGTGGATACAAAAGGCACCGGATCAAGATAAAACACGCAATTTGTTCCGTTATTAACTTTCTTCTCATACATGGCCATGTTATCGTTAGGTAAGATAGAAAATGAAAGTACTGTATATGTATATTCAAGAAAAATATTCTGATTCGGATGGTACCACGGGTAAAACTGAAAAATGTATTTATTTCATAGATCCTTAATTTTCTTCCTTTTGAATCAAGGAATTTTAACGGGTATCTGGACCACGTTATTGTTAGATAAAATGCACAATGGAAGTCTTGTATGCATATATTAATGAAAAGTAATCCTTTAAAATACAATAATTCGTCGTAAATCTTCAATGCATTTATCTTTATAATAATTTCAAATTAGTCAAATCTAAATAGTGGAATTTCCACTGGAACTGGCTAGTAGCCTAATAAATAGCCCCATGGGATATAAAAAAGGACAAATTTACATTACTGTACATAATAATTTTATTATTAAAAGTGCCTCAGAGTCTTACTTCTTTACATAATCGCCAAAACGGTTGAGGCATTCAACATATTGTGACACAAGCTTCCCGATGCCTTCTTCAGAGATGTCGCCGCCAGTGGGGAGATATATGTAAAGTTATTGGTATGGTATGAGAGATGCTGGTGGGATTTCCAGCTACCAAACTTTACAGAATTGTTTTTCTCTGGTTTTATTTTTCTATGCCTGTGTGACCTGAATGAGGGAAATGAGAGGACTCTAGAATATGACTTGGCTTTATTTCAGTAAGGTGGCATGTTAAATGATTTAGATGATCTTGAACAGCGTTGAGCCAGTCTGAAGCTTCCAGGAGGTAAGGATGGCACGTTCTGGGAGAGGCTTAGCCTAGAACTTCAGTGACGGCAATTGAAATATAGTAGTAAGCAGGGGGTTGTGAGCAGGAGCAGATGACTCCTCTCCGAAGGCCAGGGAATTCTATACCACACGTCACCTGTTAAACTTTGGAAGTGAGATTCTCGAGCTGGGAGAGATCCACTTCAATAATGCGCGTGAAAGTGTTGCCACAAAAAAGCGTTAATTGAAAATACTCGAGTGCTATTGTTACTTTATATAAAAATTATTACAATAATGTGCACTTAATATACATGTTTTTAATTGTAAGGAGTTAGTAAAATTACTTGAAGTTTAGTCCTATTTTTAGTAGTAAAAATGAAGGTTATTTTAATACTGGTAAATTCATGCCATTTAAGGGAGTATGTAGATGATGCTACGTTATCTCCCTTGTTCGAGATCGAAAGATCTATCCGTTACGTAACATCGGGAACGGAAAAGGTAGGTTTACTATGCGGCGCTTAACTATACCGCGAGAAATCTATCAAGTTGACACTAACGGCTATAGAGGAATAACAGGGCACGCTTTAGATCTTGTGAACCCGATCGATAATGCCTTATGACCGTGGATGAAAAGCAATAGAGCTAATTGAA
The DNA here is from genome assembly GCA_006783055.1 of Trinorchestia longiramus. Classification (NCBI taxonomy): domain Eukaryota; kingdom Metazoa; phylum Arthropoda; class Malacostraca; order Amphipoda; family Talitridae; genus Trinorchestia; species Trinorchestia longiramus. Next base: position 28,394 of record VCRD01004884.1, read on the forward strand.
CATCCTAAAATAGAAGCTATGTTAGATCACAGTTAAGAAGTAGATTGAGCGACAGGGTCATATGTGATGCATAACTGAATGCGGTATCCGGGAAACCCATGAGCAGACAAAGGCACGTACTACAGTATTTGAGGGAATAGAGATGGACAGCGACTCAGCGTGAAGAGCCATCGATAAGAGTGAACGAATAAGTTGTCCTCGTGATAGAGGTAATGAACTCACGAAGTTGGGATGCACTGAGTCGAGTTTGCGTCCATTGAGAGGAGTAAGTCTGTAGTTTGCACGATTTTAAATGACTATATCAGCCCGGCAATCGTGGCAAAGTTGCATGTGAGCCTTGACGTCTGTGCGCATGGATGCCCAAACACAACGTCAGTAATCAAACAGTGTTCGATAGATCTTTGAATGTGATATAGCATGGTAATTGGTTGCCCTATGATAGACTGATTACGGCAGCTACGAAAAATGACCATGAAATGTTAAGTTGCAAGCCTTAAGGAACAGATAACGGTTTTTAAATCTAAAGCAGACTGTAGGCGTCCCAGTAGCAGCTCCAGATTATTATTCCAATACCCTTTCGTTTACTTGAAATAGTAGATAAAATATAGGGTTGAGGATGCAGGTAATGAATGGCTCTCAATCTATTAAGCGTATTGTTCGCAACTAGTACATTGAGAGGATGTTCAGCATTAGGCTGAGGTGGCACATTAGGTGCAGTTGAGTAATGCTCCATCTTAAAAATTGGCTAAGTTGTTTAGTTAATATAGATTGATAGTTAAAAGAATTGTTAATAGATGGTTGACACAAAAAAATGAATTTGCCCTCAGCTAGCAAAATAATTAAAAATCGTACCCCTGCTCACACAGAAAGAGTTGGTGAGACACTCGACACAACGCGAAATGCCTACTAAAAATCCCCACCTGAATGCTACTCATGCAGTTCAACCTTACACAGTCAAAACGGGGTTGCATATGAGTTCTGAAATTATCCTCAATCAGAGCACAGGCAGATTTCTTTATTGTCACTCTGGGGTGTCACCAATGTAAACTTATGGGTGTGAGTAGGTAGTGCTGGTGGGATTTTCAGCTACCAAAACTTTACAGTAATATTTTTCTCTTGTTTTATTTTTCTTTGCCCGTGCAACCTGAATGAGGGAAATGAGAGGACTCCTGAATGTGACTTAGATTTATTTCAGTAAGGTGGCACGTTAAAGGATTTAGATGATCGTGCGTAGTGTTGAGCCAGTCTGAAGCTTCCAGGAGGTAAGGATGACACAGTCCGGGACAGGCCTAACCCAGAACTTCAGTGACGGCAATTGGTGTACTCCACAAGTACAGCGAGTAGTTAGTTTGAATGCAGGATGTCGTATGCAATAAGTAGTGTGTAGGCAGTAAATTTATATTGACAGTGAGGGTGTCAAAGACAACTAACATATTCTTTGCAGTGAGTAGATAGTGGCATATTTCATACAGTGAGTTTTATACTGCAGTGATGGTAGAACACACTTAAGTATGTTTCTTGCAGTAGTTTGCTGGTGAAGAAACAGTGTGCATTTACTCAGCAGCGAGTCGTTTTAATTTGCAGTGAGTAGTTATAATTTGCAGTGAGCAGTTTGTAGTGAGTTGTGAGTAGTTAATAGTGAGTTATGAGCAGCTCTAATACAGTAGTAAGCAATTGTGAGCAAGAGCGGATGACTCTTCCCCGAAGGCCGTCTTGCCCGATTCACAAATCAACAATGATCATAGTGATTGGCGTCCCTATCGACGAGGCTAGAACGATTTTGGTGTTGCCACAAAGTGTGTTTTAACACGTTAAGTGCGATACGACCCACCGGTGGGTCGCTCAGGTTAGGTTCTGTAATTTTTTCAAAGCTTTCTAGTGACTGTGTGTACAAAGTAAAGATTTGCACCGGCTAGACAATCGCACTCAACGTGTTAAGTTATTATTGATAACTGGAACTGATTATTAATTCCAAATAAAATGCGTCACTAAGTGATCACGAGAATTGACTATGAACTTTAAAAAACAATGGTAAATTTCTATATTGATAATTACGCCAATTTCTAGCAACAGAAATGACATTATTGCTAATTTATATTGAAAAGGTATATGTTATTATAACGAAAGAGATTAAAATTCAGATTATAAAATATACAATAGTACTATATGAATGGTATAGAGCGATACCATTCTTGCTACAGATATGTCTTGACGGACATAACGGGCCCTGATCCAACAGGCCCACACGGGTTTTGGTATCCAAGGTCTCGTACGATTGTGTACAAAGTAGACCTTGAAATGTTTGGAAATTCTCCAGAAAGTTCACTGATTTTAAATCTTTGCTTGTTGTTGACCACCTGATACAGAAGTGTCGTTAGCCTACCTGTACACCACGGCCTACATGCAGCGACAGACTTGCGCCCTTGTCCTCCTTTTTCATAGATGTTGGTTCGCTTATCTTTAAATATTTTACACCATTCTTATACACTACCCTTACTCATAAAGTAGTCATTGTACACTTTGCTCATTCTGCGACAGACTTTAGTAGCACTACGTCCGTCTGCTTGCAGAAAACGGATTACACTAACTCACATTTGGCGGGAGCATCCATCGTAGTGGCCATGTTCAATTTCCCGTACTTTAGACAATCGAGCTGTATCTGTTTTACGGATTCTGTAGAGAAATAAGTAAGAATTGCAGAACTTTCGGAAATAAAAAAATTATGTTATGTAAATTTGCATTTTTTTTATAGCCAATTGGAGGCTGAAAAAACAGCCCTCGTATGTGCTTACTAAAGAACTGTTTATTAAATTACGCATTTTACTTAGAATACTGCCCGACACCCTCTACATGGGTGTCATACTCTTCTGTAGATAACCTCATTTTTACTGTAACTTGTTTCCTAGTCTGCTTATTTATTTCCTTGCTCGTTAGTTATGTCTTCTTATTCCACTTATTGTTTTTGATTTACACTTTGGATTTTACAGTAAGGCTTGTTTTGGTGCGTTGCAGTTCGTTGTCTACGGCGTGTACTACGCGTGTCTGTCGCTGCTCTTCCTCACACTCGCCTCCTACAGACTGGGGCGTAGCGGGGGCTGCGATCCCGAGAACACGGACCCCCCGCAGATCCCTGGTGACCACCCGGGGGACCCTGGTGACTTGGAGGGCCTCGGTCCCCCGCTGGAAGCCCCAACATAATCATATATTTTCATAAATTTGTTTTATAATAGTTATTTCCATAATAGTTTGTGCTGATAAAAACTGCCTTAGTAACTACAGGGGCTAAGTTTTATTTTCAGATTCACAGACAAAACTATTATATTTTTTTGCTAAATAGTTTTCAAAGTTCCATTTTGTAACCAGCATTGCCGATGCTGCTGATAAAGAGTTGGTATAAGATAATTTGCACCTCAACATGTGAATGAGAAAACATTTGTTGCATGACTTTGTCTTCCTTGATTGTATACCAAAGTATATTTTTGAGATATCTCTCTGACAGGGATTTAAAGAATGGAATTCTTCTGTCTTCTATACATAATTTAAATCAAAGTTTGTTTCATGTAATATCAAACCACCAACCGATGGAAGTAAATTGCTCTGAACGTGGCCGTCTTTGCCTCGTGCTCGTGTGTTCTACGAAGAGAACAGCAAATTTGCCTCGTGTTCGTGTGTTCCATGAAGAGAACAGCAAATTTGCCTCGTGTTCGTGTGTTCAATGAAGAAAACAGCAAAATAACGTGGTCGCCGTGTACAGAACAGGTCTCTCAACCCAGTCATGGTCTCAAATACATCTCTTGCTGTTCCCTGTAACTGCCAGGAGGGGTATCGACTGGGGGGCAATACCTCCTTGTAAAGGGGGGACTAGATTACGCAGCACATGAATAAACCGAAGACTCACCTGGAGTAAAATATTTTAAAAAGTGTTCTTTATGAATTATGGGGTTGCATAAGCAATCTTCTAGTAGCAGAGCTACAATGAGGTAGGTTGTACTAGGCAGTAGGTCTACTGCTTCATAGGTAATTTGGCGACAAGATCGCAAGCGAGAGAACTGGAATGCTTCGCTGCGCGTAGACCTCCTTCTTGCACAAGCACCACTTTGTAATGTAAATAGAATGAGCGCAAAAATTTGCATGATAAATGCATGTAATTATTTTTTTTCTTGTAATGCAAGGTGTAGCTTTTGACGTGAGCTCTGTTCGAACAAAAACGAGCTCTTTTGCAAGGTTTTCCTTGTTTTTATTACATTTAATTATAGTATTGCAAATTGACCCAATGTTTTGATCCCTATACACATATTTCATTACCTTCGAATAATTTTATTAAAGCTGGAGCACGGATAGACAGCGAATTCTAATGATGTGCACTGGTAAACTTCCCTCAGTTAATTATTCAATGCCATGTTCCCTTTAGTGACCAGCTTGGTCGACTGCATCACCAGCTTGGTCGACTGGTGAGCGAGTCTGCTTGCGAGCGGAAAGACCCGGGTTCGAATCCCTCTGCCGACATGGTTGACGCGGCTAGAAATACGGCATGGGACTTGGGTAAACAACCGAATAATTATCGAAGTAATTATCCGACCCAAGAATGGGCCAGAAGGTTCGTTCCTATAGCCTCATTCTATTCTATTCTATTCTAGTGAGATGAAGAACATTAGCTTTTAATGCAAGAGGGTGGATGACTTCCCAGTAGAAGATTTTCTTAATCCCATCGCTGTGGAAAACAACAATAGACTTTAAAACTTGAACCTACGAATTTAGGTCTTTCTGAACAAGGCTTACGCGTCTTCTGTCATCAAGGCGAACACTGCATACAAAGGCAATCAAAAAGGACGCATTCAAGTCACAGAATTTCACGATTTCAATCTCGGTAAAGTGCAGAAATATTTGTTGTACCCAAGTTTAATCGCGTTAACTCTATAAAATTAACACCAAATATCAAGAACTTTGTGGACTGCCCTAGGTTTTGCGGATACAAAAAATAACGAATAAAACAAGTTTTAAAACATTTTAAAACAAATACACCGTGAGGAGCAAAATAATACAACTCGTTGATCAAATCGTCAGATTGCACATTTATAGACCACGTACAATTACGAAAATTGGATTATATATAAACAATAGTATAAAAATGTTAATATTATACCTAAAACTCACAAATATTTAATATGAAAAAATAAATAGGAACATGTATAATAAATACGTGAACAAAAGTTTACAATACCATACTTTTTCTCGATATTATACATGAAAATTATTGTAGGATTATTCCAGAATGTTCTAATACATTCTACTATTTGGCAACCGAATTTTCGTCAACATTCATCTCCAATAACGTGTCCTTGGTACAGCAGCTCTCGTTCTGAGAGGTCGTAAGTATTGGTAAGAATAAGGACATCTGCCAAGATCTTCGTGAATGTATTGTGGAGCTCCATAATCAAGGTTCGGAATATCGGAAGATAAGTGCACAACTTCGTGTTCCTATGGCCTCGGTTGGAACCATGATACGTTAGTGAAAATGCCAGAATACGATTCTCAGCAAGCCTCGAACTGGCCGTCCACGGAAGATTAACGACCGTGCTGCTCGAAAATTGGTTCGAACAGTAGTGCAGAGGCCTCAAACTAATCGTGAAGAATTGAAGGACGATCTCAAGGCATCTGGAATCAGAGCCAGCAAACACACGATCAACAGGGCACTACGCCGTAAAGGTCTTCGCTCCCGCACCCCTCGACAAGACACCTCTTCTCCAGAAACGTCACGTCAAGGCCAGGCTGAAGTATGCCAACGACCATTTGATCAAGCCAGCAGCGTTTTGGAACTCAGTACTGTGGTCAGATGAGACCAAAATCGAACTATTTAGGAGAAACAACACAAATCATGTTTGGAGGCAACAAAACGAAGAGTATAAACCAACGTGCACCATATCCACTGTTAAATTTGGAGGCGGCTCAATCATGGTGTGGGGATGTTTCATCTCATTAGGGGTAGGTAAACTTCACATCATTAAATGAACCATGAATGGCAGGAAATATCGTGAAATATTGGAAGAGCAATTCCTACCTTCAGCTCGTTCGTTAAAATTGAAACGTGGATGGAAATTCCAACAAGACAACGATCCAAAGCATACTGCAAACGAAACCAAGGAATGGTTGAGGATAAAGAAGATAAATTATGGAGGGAATTGAAACTGAAGATTCAGAAGAGAGGTCCCAATAACATCACTGAACTCAAAGAAATTTGCATTGAAGAATGGAATAAGATTACGTCCGAAACTTGTAAAAGGCTGGTAGTGAACTACTCTAAACGTCTCGAAGCCATAATTAATAATAAGGGCTATGCAACGAAGTATTAATGTAGGTATAACTAGAAATGTGTTGTAAACTTTTGTTCACATATTCATTATACATGTTTTTATATATTTTTTCTATCAAATATTTGTGGGTTTTAGATATATTATTAAACTTTTTATACTATTGTTTATATATAGACCAATTTTGTAATTGTACGTGGTCTATAAATGTGAAATCTAGCGATTTAATCAACGTGTTGTATTATTTTGCTCCTCACGGTATTTCTTCAGGTATCAAATTTATCGAAAAAAATAGCTTTACTTAATGGAAAACAACTTCCAACTATTTTTGGTGCCTCCAACCAAGCTCTACATACTCTACCAACATAACGGTACGCAAAAAGTTATACGGAAATAATCTTCTTCTGCCGTTATAGGTTCAACGGTTTTGATTTCACACAGACATCAGTAGAAGACTTGCACAGATGTTTAGTACTAGTGTGTGTGTGTGATAATTGTGTATAGAAATCTCAAGCAATTCATACCTCACGACTCATACGAGTACTTCACACTCCTAAAAGTATGTTAGAGTTTCCTTCAATAAAAAATTAGTTTACTTGAATTTAAGCCTTCATAATGCAGCCACAAATAGATTTAAAAACGAGCTTGCTTGCGAGTGTCTCAAAATTGAACTCGTAACTAGCTAAGGATATGATAATTATCAATATTATCATTAGAAAACAGTATTTACAGTAAATTATAAAACACCTCAAGAACGCTTGGTAATACACCATTGTACCTAGTGTCAATTCTTATACACTATTGGAGGTAAATAATTTAATTTTTTAGAACTGATAATTTTAAATTGTGCTTATGTAATTGAGTTCTCTTCTTTGTGAAACTTCCAACCTAAATTAAAACGAAACCTCGACAAAAATGTTCTGCGCTCCTCGTCAGGCTACGCAAGCTGACTGCTGCTGGTCGCCGTCTTGTTGCCCTCATAATATCATGATGTTTAAATCATAATACTATGATGAATTAATATTGTGTACACTCAAAACATCACTCATAATATCATGATGAATTAATATTGTGTGCATTCAAAATTGCGCTCACAATATCATGATAAATTAATATTACGAACACTCAAAATTACGCTCATAATACCTATCGCTCCACCAATATTTTGAACATTCCAAACGGGGCCGTAACATTACAATATTCTTTCAATATTACGTCTGCCCAAATGTGTCACGTGCTGTTAGTATGTTGATCTAAAATTCTCCGTCTGGAGGTAAAAAAACCTACTCAGTTTCCCCGCTTTACACTTTTTGTAAGAACGAACGTTCTGGCCCTCGTAAAAAACTATTTTTTTGTGCTTCAGGGTTTGTCTTACAGTTGAATGCACACAGATGGACTTAATAAAACATGAAGTTCAAAAGGAGAAGTAGGTGGTCGCGATATTTTATTATTTACGTTATGAGACGAAGTGCTCCTACGCCCTTATATGAAGCAGAATTGTTTTTAGCGTTTTATTATTTACTTCAGAAGATGACGTACTCCCACGCCCTAATATCAAGCAGAGTTGTATTTAGAGTTATTTTGTGTAAAGTGACCAAATTATCATTTTTGCTTTCCTGTATTCAATTATTCGTCTTAACTCTGCCTTTCAGTTAAGAGCCTAAAAGGCACTTAACTCAACATAGGCATTTACCGAAGCTAAAAGCTTCGGTAAATGAACATTGAATTACAGTTTGTTTGAATAAATTTAAATGGTACAGGGTGTAAACACCAAGTGTAGACAAATTAAAACTGTTGTATATTTATAAAAATATGTTCCGTCTAAATACAGTTATGTTTTCTTCGTTTTTGTTTATTTCCTAAGAATTTTCCTTGACCACAAATGTTGTCTGAACGCAAAGAACGAGGAGAAAATCCTTACATATTTACATTTCCGATAAATTGTATGCGTACGTAAATCAAGACGCAAACTTACTAATTTAAAAAGTTTTAGTACAACTTCCGAGTCTAAATTAAGGGCTAGAGGAAAGGAAGTGTTTGTGTATTTCAGTGAACTTAAGTACATTGCTTCGTAAAAGTTACTGTTACTGTTAATTGAATATTTTCCAAATAAGCTGAACATTTTGTTGATGAAGCAGTCCGACTGCGTTTCGCAGGTTACCAACATCCCATTCTCGTCAGGAAAATAAAATAAGTACACAGAATAAGAATCACTCGTACAGTACATCTATTGGGACGTAAAATCAATATCATACGGTACGTGTATTGGGACCTGAAGTAAGTATCGTTCAGTACATGTATTGTGACCTGAAGTAAGTATCGTTCAGTACATGTATTGTGACCTAAAATGAATATCGAACCTTACATGTATTTGAACGTAAAATGAATATGGCAAGCAAAATAAATATCATACTGTGTATACATTGGGATCGGGTTTTCAATTGTTAATAAAATCTTACGATTAATTATGCTGCTGCTGCATGCTACTAGAACGCAAAGCAGTTTGAAACTATAAGCTCAAATTTATTATACACCACTAACGCTGCAGCTCGAGCTACACCTCGCACAAGGAGAGATCAGGACTATAAAACAGTTCTGTATCCACAAAAATCTGTGAGTCCGTAACCCCCAAGACTGAAATGTTGCGGGCAGACATCTCAGTACATTAAAAGTTGGCAAAATTGACCAAAACTATTCACGTTTTATCACAGACTGAAGGACTAATGTGACCACTCGATATTTCAAGCCAAAGTTTAGCGACTACGAGCAAGCGAAGTAATCGCCTGGAAAAATTCACGCACGTGCATGCATTCATCTCGAAAATATTATAAAAGATTTAGTTTGACGTTTCAAATTCAACACTGCAGGTTTTTCTAGCCTCTATTTTTAGGGAAACTTGGGGGAAATTTAGTTGTTAGATTTTTACCTCATCAGTCTCTCACTTAAGTGGTACCTTTCAACCCAAATATGGTTTACAGCAGCGTTCACATTACATTCTTTCTGCATGCTTGAAACTAAAAAAATATTTTCAGTCATATTTTGGAGAAAACTTTCAAGGTGCTTCTTAACTTTTTATGGAAGGACAAATTGAGTTGGTGTCTAAAATAGTACGCCCATTTCTAAAGAACAAATATAAGTGGTGTTTTTCGTTCGAAAATTAGTACAATATCATTTATTATCATAGACAATGCAGAAACATATTAATACGTAAAAAGTGATCCAAATTACTTTAAAATTACTATTTTATTAGCGACAGCCGCACACACGCCACATTTTAATTTCTTCTCGTAGGTATAGGCGGTTATTTAATCTTCTTTAGTAGGGAAGATTTTCATTATCAAATTAGGTGAACCGCAACAATCCTTTAACTTATTTGACAAATAACTATTTCGAGTTTGCGGAAATAAATGTGATGAAATAACTAAATAATTGTAATTTTAAATAATAAGAGATCATTTAGTTTAGGATATTAACATGAGGGAAATTTTTCTGATGACCTCATTAACCCTGAGTCCTAAAGCGAGTCCAGACAGCGCTAACTGGAAAACCTGGTATAAATCCGGTTTGCATGAAAAGACCTTATGAAAAGCATGAAATACTCTGAGTTAGTTAGGTTTGTTACGCCTAAAGGATGCGGACTCTGGACTTGAGTTAGATGTCTCCAGACCACACTCGTTAGCTGGGCAGATAACGTGAACTTCCAAACAAGACAAAACTGACAAGTCCATCCATCAGAACGAGTCTCCTCCGAAGACAAGCTAGGCATTTGGGTGGTGTGACATGCACACACCCACACGCACATGCATACTAACACCAACGCACAACACGAACACAGACGCATAAAACACGAACATACACGCACGAACACGCACACAACACGCCTCTCATCTGCAAGAGTGATGGTGTTTGTCCCAGTCACGTGGACATAAACATAGTTACAAGGGGACAAGTGGTGGTGTTTGTCCCAGTCACGTGGACATAAACATAGTTACAAGGGGACAACTGGTGGTGTTTGTCCCAGTCACGGGGACAGAAACATAATTACGAGGGGACAAACAAATCGATGAATCAAAATTCCTAGTCGACTAGTCATGATTGTGTGAGGGGAATGTTGACTGAAACGCTGCGGTGTTGCTGTAGCACATAAGTTTGAATGTAACGCACACATGTACACACACATACACATGCACACTCATACACACACATGTACTCACACACACAAACATACATTCACATGCATCACACACACGCACCACACACACACACCGTTGATACCCTACAGGTATGTGCATGAGATTGCATTTCACTATTTCACTCGCAATATGCGTACAAAAATGCGGTATTATAATGCAAGATCCTCACTAAGACGCTTATGGTAATCGACACCAATATTTTTGAGCATATTGAGCATACTAACAGATATTGTGCATACTAACAAATATTGACCATACAAATAAAGCAGTACACACTTTATTGACAGAACGCTAGCACAGACAGTATGCAGATCATCTAACGTTTGTGCTGAGGGTCACAATTTAGTTACAATGTACTGCAGCTGTGAGTGCGAGCACCCGTTGTACACTGCACTAGTACAGGGTGCGGCTACATAGCTTTCTTTTTTTAAAAGCAGAGCATCGTGAACAAAAAAGTTAGATTGCCACACCCTGTACAAGTAATTCTTATACAGGATGCTTGTACAATCAATTGTTAAGCACGATGCTAGCACACACAATCCTGCCTTCAACGTTGTAACAAACAACCATCACACACACCGTGTCATCAAGTTAACATATTTCTGTATAAGAGTCCCGCATATTTCTGTATCAGAGTCCTGCATATTTCTGTACCACAGTCCCACATATTTCTGTACCACAGTCCCGCATATTTCTGTACCACAGTCCCGCATATTTTTGTACCACAGTCCCGCATATTTCTGTACCACAGTCCCGCATATTTCTGTACCACAGTCCCGCATATTTTTGTACCACAGTCCCGCATATTTTTGTACCACAGTCCCGCATATTTCTGTACCACAGTCCCGCATATTTTTGTACCACAGTCCGATGGGTACAAAACGGGAAATATTTACGATGAGAAAACAGGAAACATTTTGGAGGAAAAATTAAAAATATTTACATGAATATAACAGGAAATATTTACATGAACATAAAACGAAATATTTAGGGAACAAAACAGGAAACATTTACGGGAACAGAACGGGAAATATTCACGGAAACGGACAGAAGCTGTGCAAATTGTCTGGTTCAGGCACACATATACACACTAAGACCTAGCAACGTGACTGACAACTAGCAACATTTACCGAGTGCACGAACACTAAC